>VMDR010001121.1:0-145825 GCA_007922815.1 Macrotus californicus
TACAAAGAAAAAAGTAAAATAATTCGGAAAATTATTTTGCATATATCATCTTTTTCTTAAAGAGAGCCAACTATATTTTTAAAAAAACAGTAGAAATTAAATTTTTGTTTAAACCATGTTATTTTCCACTTAATTTTTACAAAACTTGATGTGAGAGAAAAAATTGTTAGATAGTTTCTATAAATGGGCAAACCCGGTTGCCACAGTGTTTTTATTCAAGGCAGCCTGGCACACTTTATTCAACGGGTGAACTGCTAGTTTTAAAATTAACCAGGATTTTCTAAATATTCAACAGTAATGTCCTCATCATAAACAGTAATCATTTATACTCAACATATAGAGTCATGCTATGTGTTCTAGAATCCAATAAATTTGCTTGAAATCATTGATAATCCTGATGCTTACCGACAATTTGGTCCTAAAGCTTCACATTTTGGAAACAAACAAAAAAGAAAGGTATGCCATTGAAGAGAGTTGCGGAGAGTTCTGGAACGTCAGGAGTTTAATGTAACTGCAAAGAGGGCTGCAAGAGAAGACGAACTTCCATTTTTCATTACGCTGCGTATATCATTTTCAGGTCTCACTAAATCCTTTAAACACATTGCTTCTAACAGCTGTGTATGTTTCTTGTAACACTACTTAGCATCACAACGCGTCAAACCACACCCTGAAGGGCAAGCCTGCATTATGCTTCCAGGTGTGACAAAAATAACTTTCTCCCGGGCTGTTTGCTCCACGCAGACGGGAACCAAGTGTGATTCATCTTGCATTCTCTGCCCAGCATCGTGCCTGGCTCTGGCCACTGAATAAATGACTGTCCAATGTTTTCAAAGTGAGATTTTGTGTATTTTGTTCTATCAATTATCCTTTAAGAAAAAAAGCCACTGGGCTGCACATTTCTGGCACACAGGTGTGCACTGCGGGCAGTTCATCTCTTCTGCCCTAGACCCCGATCACAGGCTAAAATACAGCCCTACCTCTCCACCACCTTTTGGTACCTGGGCCAAACGTATTACTTCATCCAGTTTTATGATTGTTTTATGCTACGTTCTATATCCACTTTAGTACTATAGACTGAATCCTGCCTTAGATGAGTTTTTTGTGTGTCCTTTAATATGTATTAATGCTACAAATTATGTTAAGTATCTTCACACAATGTTCTTCCTCATATTTCTCACTACAATGCGGAGGCCATTTTTTTCCCTCAGAATATTTGTCCAGGAACGCAATGGCTACTTATGTTTTTAAGAGTCTATAGCTGACCGATAAAGTTAACGTCTTGTCACGTGGTTTTGGACTCAAGTTCCTCATCTTCTTCCACTTTTGCAAACATATTATCCTTACCACTTCCTAGCACCTAGAAGAATACACTGGCATACCGCAGATTTCCAGCTCAATAAATGTTATCATTATTGCTATTGGATGATTGCTATTAAACTTTTTAAACTTGACTGAGAACTAATAACTACTGGGTAAGACTGTCTCTATAAAAAGTACAGGTTTGTAAGTCCCAAATAAGATCAAGGTTTGGAACAAAACTCACTTATACATGTGCTGAATTAGTTTAATAGTGTTGGCAAATAGCTTATTTCTTGGGGCTCTTCTAGCACTAATTTCCCATTATTGTCACTGAAAAGCAGGTCGAACTGCCTGTCGCTACAAAAGCTAATACTTGAGAGGCAGGTGCAGATGTAGAAGAAAGTGGTTTCTTTTTAGGTGCTGGCCACCTGGAAGATGAGGGACTCACGTCACAAAGCCCGTCTCCTGGGCAGACGGGGGACTCACTTCTCAAAGCCCATCTCTACCTCTCAGTGGAGGCAGAGGTTTCTATAAGGAGGGAGAGGGGAGCAGAGCAAAGAGATCAGGGAGGGGGTTGAAAAGTGCTCTGTGTGCCGAGGAGCACAGTGCACTCCGATGAGGCGAGTGAAGGTCCGGTGTGCATCATCCCAGTTTAGTCACCCTGGCTTCACGTCATCCGGCTTCACATCATCCTGGCTTCATGGATGAAGGTCAGCAAATCTCCTAAAGCTGGGATGCCTGAAGTTCAGAGTCTGTATCTTCTGAAACTAGTCCCTAGGATTCTTATACAAACATTCTGTTCATCTCCAAGCTACATATTAGTCAGAGTCAGATTTACAGGCACAATGTCAACAGAATGATGGGGTGGGTTACAATTTCCTGTTACCATTTTCCACAGTTACATTATTTTATATGTTTGTAAAACTCGGGATGAGACTTCTGCTCTGTCAAATAGATTTGGGCATCCATTTAACGACATTTTCTCTTGTTTTGTAAGCTGTTGTATGTTAAAGAATTTGGTTGGGTTTTGTCCTTGGTTCCTGAAAGACTAGGTGCTTGGAATTTTCCAAGTAATAAGACTGTCTTTCTTATTCATGAGCCCCTGGGATCACACCTGAGTTTATGCTACAAGATGTGATGACTCAGGATGGAGGCTGGTCATTAGAAGTCCAATCACGTAATTAGAGGGTTGGGGCTTTGAGGTAGACCCCCCTCCAAGGAGGGGGTAGGGGACGGAGAATTGAGTTCAATTACTGTAGCCAGTGATTAAATCAATCATGCCTAAGTAATGAAATCCAGGAGAAACTGCGGACACTGAAGCTCATTGGAGCTTCCTAGTTGGTGAACACATTGGTGTACCAGGAAGGTGACATGCCCTGATTCCATGAGGATGGGGCATGGAAACTCTGCATTTGAGAGCCCCCTGGACCTCGTCCTATGTGTGTCTTCATTGACTGTTCCTGACTTGTTTCCTTCATAATAAAACTATACTGTGAGACATACTAGTGGGTAGCCCCTGAATTGGTAGCTGGTTGGTCTGAAGGGAGGACAGTCTTTCTGTGGAGCATGCCCTTGAACTTGTAATAATTCTGGGTCATTAATACCAGTGGCTATTAATAAATTTCAGTATATTAGTTGGGGTTGGCATCAGAATATAAGCAGATTTTACAATATTACAATTTTTCCCTGGAATTAAATGATCTATTTGGCATACAATAAATTTGGACTATGTGCCAGTATTTAAGATCCTGCCAAGAGGCAAAAAGCCTTTTATGTTCCCAACGCCAGGATCCTGAAACTCCTGCACTATTACCTTGTGAGGTATAATTACCGAAAGTGCCTTCAGCAGAACTTGGATCTGAAGTTCAGGTTCCAGGCACAATTCCTCACCGTGCCAACAGTGCTGCTTGCCTTGCTGTCCACAGCTGCACTGCACTGGCCCGTCCTTGGCCATGCCCAAGGTCTGGAAGCACCTGAGCAGAGCAGACTAATGTCCACTGTCCATACGTTTCTTTTTATCAGTGTGTGTGTATAATACATGAGGTCCAACACAAATAATGCCCCTCCCCCCCTTTTTTTTTTACAAAATCTTTTATCACAAAACCATAAGCATGTAATTCTGCAATATAACAACAGCATACTCAAGCACACCGTATGACATTTTAGGTGACATGTTCAAGGTAAAACTATAAATTATTACACCCACATTATAACCTTACCAACCATGCTCAAGCAGGCGTTACTTCTGCTGGACCCTGTATATATCTTGAAAACATATAGTTTGTGTGTGTGTTTAATATGCACAAATGACACTGTGAATCTCATCATGTTTATTATTTCCTTTTGAAACCTATCCATGTATGTTAGTGTGAGACCTGTTATTACTCCGGACTGAGAAGTATCCCGTGATATGCATGTAACATTTTCTGAAATATTCTCCCAGGTCTGGACACTTAAAGTGCCTCCAATCTTTGCTTTCTCTAGTAATGAAGCGACAGACATCCTTACACGTTTCCTATAGACATAACTAACAGGTTTTTGTTTTAATAAACCCTAGGAAGCAATAGCTGAAAATCTTTAGTTCCACAAAGCTCAATGATTGGGGTTTTGAGTCTTTTTACTACTTGTTCTTGGTTTTTTTTTCATAAGACTTTGTGTGTATTCCAGATAGAAATTCAGTGTTGATTTCAGATGTTGCAATTTTTAACCCCAGTCTGCCACTGATCTTACTTTCTTCTGTGATGTTCTTTCTTGGACCAAAATCTTTGATGTAATCAAGGAAATAACTTCATTTTTTAGTTTGTGCATTTTTAGAGTATTGTCTAAGAGATCAATGTCCACTCTAAGGACATGAAAATATTCTTCTACATGTTTATTTATTAACTTTGTAGTACTACCTTCACATTTAGATCTAATCCATGTGGAGTTTATTTATTTTTTAAAGATTTTAATTTATTTATTTTTAGAGAGAGGGGAAGGGAGGGAGAAAGAGAAGGAGAGAAACATAGATGTGTGAGAGATACATCTATCAGTTGCCTCTTGTGCACCCCCCACCGGGAACCTGGCTCACAACCCAGACATGTGCCCTGAATGGGAATCGAAATGGCCACCTTTCGGTTCACAGGTTGGTGTACAATCCAGTGAGCCACACTAGCCAAAGCTGGAATTTATTCTTCATATGGTATGAAGTAAAAAATGTTTTAATTTTTTTCCCCTAAATTGAATCAATTTTTCTCAACACCATTTACTAAATAATTCATCTTTCCCCTAGCAAATTATGACAATACCTCAGTAATTTACTAGTCCTCATATAAACTTAGGTGTATTTCTGAATTTTAAGCATTTTTTAAAATTGTTGTTTGTTCTATTTTTGGTTTATTTGACTGTTCCTGAGCCAGGGCCACACTATTTTAATTGCTAGGCTTTATAACACATCTTAGTATCTAGCAAGACAAAGCCATCTTAGCAATTCACAAAACTTAATTCTTCCATGTGAAGTATAGTAATCGATTTGTCAAGTTCTCTCCAAAAATGCTGCCGGGCACTTGTCTGGGTCTGCAGTAGATGTTCAGATAAACTGGAGGAGAATCAACATCCTTATGATACCCAGTTATTCCTTCCAAAATGATGGTATATCTCTCCATCCTGTGACATCTTCTATATCTCTTAAGAGTTCAAATTTCTCTCCATGCAGTACTGATGCATTCTTTGTTAGGTAAAACCTGGATACTTTAGATTTTTGTTGCTATTTTAAATGATCCCTTGTTTTCTTTGTCTTCCCTAGTTTACTCTTGCTAGAAGAGAGCTTTGGGCTTTTGTGTGTTGATGGAAACCTTACTGTATTCTCTTGATTGCATCTGTTTGTCGATTCTTGTTTTCTACATAAATGTCCAAATCAAGACCGACTGGTGAACAACTGCCCTCCTCATCAATCCATAGGCCGGCCTCAGACCCTCTGGGACCACTCTAGTACTCTCACAGGGCTCTGCTTTCTTTGTTTATGGATTCGGTTATATTTTTTAATGCTTCTTTTCTTATATCAGCATTTAAGCCCAGCAACCAACCACCTCCGTGGTGCACAGATGTCGATGTGAACACCTCCAACTCCGTCTCTAGGTTCCTATTTCATTTCATTTCTGTTTCATGCTGTGACCTTTGACCTTTGGCCTCACTGTCCTCAGAAAGCATAGTGAAGCCTTCTACTTGATGATTACCTGTGTTCCTGAAAATGTAGCCATAGATATTTCTGTTTGTAACAGCTGGATGGCATGACAACGGAGATAAATCTCCAACTGGTAATGGTATCGATGACAGCGATGTTCTATCACAAGACCACCAGGAGGTATGGTCCTTGGAGCTACTGCATCCTTTGTCCCTTGTCTTGTCAATCATTAGTGCCTGAGTTATACTATGAAAAAAGTACTGTAACAGGTGTCTGGTCGCGGAGAATACTTTGTGCAAAAGGCTGGGCCATCTGTCTGCTCCGTCCCAATCTTCTCGGAAGGAAATGCTTCTATAATAAGTTCTGTTGTACTCTATGGAGTGACCTGCTTTGTCTTTCAGTCTAAAGATACTTTCTCATTAGAGTGGCCATCACACCTTTGTCCCGCCGTCAGACAAGGGGTTTCTACCTGGATATTCCACAAGCACATCAATTCCGTATGCCCGACACGGAGCGCCCCCACCTCCCAGATGCTCTTCCCTCTGTTCTCTATTGCAGTGAAGAATGCCGCTATCCACCCAGAGTCTCCCAACCCTGAAGCCGCAGTCCTCGACTTCTCCACCTGGTACATGACTTACTCATCATTCCTTCTATCCCCACCTTGGAAGCCCAAGCCCGCCCTTCTGCTTCTGTAGATGTCCTATCAGATCCCCCACCTCCCTCCCACGTCTTCCGCCATGTGCCATCTTTCTGAAACAGGAACCTGATCTTGTCACACACCGTTTAAAAGACCTTTACTGATCTCCCCCCAGCCCCTCCGTTCTCACTTTCCTACACTTACTTGTTGTCTTCCTTGGTCTTGAGACATATGGGTTGGACCATTGGTCCCCAACCTTTCTGCACCAGGGGTCAGTTTGCTGCAACACAAATTTTCCATGGATGGCGGTGGGGGTCAGGAGGATGGTTTCAGGACGATTCAAGCACATTTCATTCAAGTTCACCTCCTCCTGTGCAGCCTGGTTCCTAACAGGCCTGGACTGGTACCTGTCTGTAGCCCGGAGGTTGGGGACCCCTGGGTTCGACCCTGAGATACGGCCAGCTTCTCCTTCTCCCCCTATTTTGTCTACTCCCCACTTTTCATTACTGATTGTTGGATTTTATCTGTTTGTTTTTCTTTGTTCCTTGCCCTCCATTTTGGTGCTATTTTTTTTTTCTTTTTCTCTAAAATCAAAACTTATTGAGACCCAATAATATTAGTTTAGGACCCATTTTTTTCCCTCCTTCTTTCTCTCTCTCTCTTCTCACATGTGCCCTATAAATCCCTCCAATCAGAATTCTGTTGTGGAGAACAATTAAGCCACTTTCCTCCCTTCAGGTATTTCTATACAACAAGAGGTACTTATTTTCTTGGCTGATTTTCTTTCAGGTTCGCAATATGGTTCTGTGGTTTCCACTCCTGTCTTACTCATGGATACTATCTGTTCCCTTGTTGCCGTCCCGCGGCCTGTGTGGCCATACTCCACTGGGTGGTTAATGGCTTCTCATTTGCTATTTATTGCCTCTAATTAACTGCTTGGATCACAGCCTTCAGGTATTAATTTAGGACTGGATTCCTTGATATTTTAACCAGAAATTATCTGTTCAAGTCTCTGAGAGCTACCGCATCAGCCTCTTTCTCTTTCTGGACTGCCTGAGTTGTCGTCTCTGCCCTTCAGAGTCGCATAATGGAGTAATAATGGCGTGGGACTTTGGAAAATAGAAAGCTCCGCGCGCACGGGGCCTGTTCAGCAAGGCTGCATTCACCATGCTCTCCCCCACTCATGGGCCTGCCTGCCGATCCATGGACCTCATGGATTCTTAACCGCCTGCCTACCAATTCCAATCCCCTCTTCTCAAGTTCATTCATAAAAAAATACCCCATTCCATCTGCCCACTGCATTTCCCAGCGCACGTCAACAGGGACCCTCTGTTCCCGGCAGGCTGGACCTTGCACACCTTATCCACAAAGTCAATCGACAATCCATACAGCTCTCTGCTACCTTCTGGCTGTGTGCCTTTAGCTGGGATATTTTCTGTGGGTCAGTTTTCTAAACTCTAAAGTGAAGATAAAAACAGTACCTAAGTCAGAGTATTGCTATAAAGATGAAAGTTAATAGGCAGAAGGTACTAAGAACAGTGCCTGGAACATAGTAAGCACTTATTAACAATTAGTTCCAATCAGTGTCATTATTGGGCTAGATTCATGGGGGATACAAAGACAAATTAGATGTAGATTATTTACCTTTAAAGATATAGATTACTTTTATGAATTATTTACCTTTTTTGTGATTTGTACCATTCTCTTTTCCTGTCTCAGAGAGTAAACATCTATGTGCCACCAGCAGGGGAAAAGCATGGAGGGAACATCTGCATCCCAAATGCTCATGTGTAGAGTGGTGAGTTATGCAGCCACACACACTACGTAGCCAATGTAGGGAGAATGGGTGCAGGAGACCATGCCCTTCCCCCAAGCTCTGTTCTCTCTGCTGTCACACTAGGCTTTCCCAAGGCAGGAAAAATCCTGGTCAGCCCTCAATGGTCAGAGCTTCATGAACTGAGTGGGGTTGTCTGTGGCCAGACTCAGGGTCTATGCCAGGGTCAGTTCCTGGGACCTGGCCTGCGGGTCTTAGCAGCGGGGAGAAGCGAGCAGGAGGTTTCATGTGGGACTGACCCCTAAGCCAACACCCAGCTCAGTTTTTTACCAGAGCACCCTCAGAATAGACTCTTTACCCATCATTATGTGCTAATCTGTTTTTCTACTGTTGTTCTAATGCTATACAGATTCTGGGTCAAGAACCTCAAAATAAAGAAGTAAGAGAGTGGGACAGTTCAAGCATTAACACCTCTTCACATCCTGACCCCAGAGAACAAAAAGGGCCATGGCAAGCTCAGTCAAGTGCTGTAGGTAATCAGCCTTGCCCAGCGGCAGGGTGTGGGAGAGGGAGGAAATTAGGGGGCTCCCTGAAAGAGGTGACATTTGAGCTGAGACTGTAAGAATGAGCAGTATAGACTAAGATAGTGGGAGCCCCTAAGAATTCTGAAAACTGACACAGTGAAACAAAAAAAAATAATTTAATTAAAAAAAATGAACATAGGAGGTGATTAGAGACACCCAATCAGCCAATGTCCAGTCTCTGGCTTTGGGGTTCTTGGGCAATCTGGACATACCACAGAAATGGCATCTGGAGAGTGGGTCACAGTCAGTGGGCTCGCCCACAGGTTCAGTGAATTCTCCATCCCCACCCCCATTATTTTAATTCCCTTTGGCTGATTTCCTATTAATAAGCTATCTTTTCATTAAAAACTCAGTTTCTTTGACCCTGAGAAGAAGGTACCCTGCACAGAAAAAATAAGTAACCCAATCCCTGGAAAAAGACAACCCTGTTTGTACTGATAGAATAGTTTAAAGGTACTACTTCCACCTCTTCACTTGCTACTTCCAGCAAAATCACTCAGGCTCCCTCCTTCCTTCTCCACTGAATCCATCCCAGGAAGATTGACCCATTTCCTCTCATTTTCTGAATCCACCCGTTATTTTGAGTCTTCACACTGTTTCCTGACATTCTTTTTTCCTTCACCTTCTGGCCGGGACATCCTCTAGGACATTTCCTGGCTCTGCGTCTCCCGGTCTGGCAGTCCCCTTTGAAAGTGGTGTCACTAATTATTTCTAAGGATCTTGGGAAAGTCTCTATTCAAGACCCACCGGGCTAAAGCCCAGGCCCAGGATAAGCCAGTGGAGCACTGCCCCTTGAGAGGCTCTCTCCACAAACACCCCCCTAGCACCCACCAGACGTGGTAGGTAGGATTGGAACGTGAAGATGAGCGAGGTGGTCAGCGAGAAGAGTAGAGGAACGGATAGTGAAAGATCAGGGGAAGAGAAGTGGTGGAGTGGGAAAGGGTTGTTTGTAAAAGGAAGTTGGGCCAGAGAGGAAATTCTAGATGAATGAGTTGAAGCTCCATCCAGGGAGCAGGTTGGAACCGTCACAGACTTTTGAAGGTCAGGGCTGGGCTTTAGGCTGTACCTGCAGAATGAGGGAGAGGGGCCAGCAGACAATCTGGGGATCTATACGCACATCACAGGTCCTGCTGCCCCTGCACAGCCACCTCACCTAAACATCCTCCCTCTTCTGTCCGAGCAAGGTCTTTGATACTTCCCAGCTAACTCTATAGAGGCTTCCTGTGGCTGCAGCCCACCTTGTGTCTGTGTCCATTGAACTGTCTGGACTGCACAGCTAACTTCATTCCCTCTGCAGATACAAAGTGACATAGAGCATCTGACCTTGTGCTTCATTTATTAGGTCCATGTGCGCAATGAAAATATAAGCTCTCACGTGCCACATCTGAGTAACCTGGGAATGCACTAGACTGACTACAAACAGAATAAATATGTATGAGATGCTTTCAGAAGCAGATGGACTTTGGAATATTTATTATTTTCCAGAATAACAGATTCTTCTTCTGCTTATTGTCCTCCCACACTCCCTCCCCCCATTCTTTCCTTCTTCCTGGCCACATGGTTGCCCAGGTTGAAGACTACATCTCCCAGCCTCCCTTGCAGCTAGGTCATATAATTATATTCTTGCCAAAGGAATGTGAGCAGCAGTGATCTGTGCAACTAGCCTAAAAGAAAACTGCTTCCTTTCTTTCTCCTTTCCTCAAACTTAAACAAAGACCTGCAAGCAACTCAAATTCCATACAGATGAAGACAAAGCCTTATGAGATGGTGGAACAACGAGGTAGAAGGAACCTAGGTCCCTGAATGACCTTGTGGATCAGAGCTGTCCCACCAGCCCAGACAAGCCAGACTCATGTGAGAGAAAAAGAAACTATCTTATTTAAGCCACTGTATATTGAGGTGTCTGTTTCAACAGTTAAGCTTCTACCTAATTTATTTCCCTAAATCTCTTCTCTCCATCTTCCTTAATACAATAATTTCAATTTTTGAATTGGGCATATTACTTCTCAGCTGAAAGGCTACATTTCCCAGCCTTCTTTGCACTATGAGTGGCCACATAACTAAGTTAAGTATAAGTAGAATTGTTATATGGGACTTCTGAGTAATCTCCTTATAGTCCGTGACCACCTTCTTCCCACTTCCTCTTTCCTACTGTCTGGAAAGTGAATGTGATGGCGGGAGGTCAAGCAGCCATTTTTGGATCATGAAGTTACATCCTAAGAATTGTAAAGAAGCAGAAGACCAGGATCCAGTGTCTCTGATGATCAGTTCTGGGATGACTATTTCTAGATTTCATTTTTTAAAAACTATTCCTCTTAGCCGAAGAAAAGGAAAATCACTACTTTCCAAATCGCAGGAAAAAGAGGCCAGTTTCCATCTTTCTGAATAGAATCAACTTGGCTTTTGTGCTCACTGAAGCATCTCCACCAGGAGGTCTGTGGCTGACAAACCCCCAGTCTCTGGGCTCAGCAGGCCCCAACAATGGTGGCTCACACTAGGGGACCATAACAGAAAAGAAGTGGGATGGAGGCAGGGAAGGAGATGTGACCCAGTTCCGGCGGGAGGGCAGTGGGCACGAACAGAACCATTGCAGATCTGGGTCAACACACACAAGGAGGAAATCAGGCAACATCTTTCTTTAATTTGGAATTTCTGCTTTCCACCGACTGCTCTGATCTCACACACCCCAGGCCAACGGCAGCTTCCTCCCCTAACACCCCTGCCCCCACCTCCACCCCCTGACAGTGTGTGGAAACCAGATCCTGGAAACCCGGGGAGCCCCACCTGTCCGCAGCTTCGCAGGACTTGGCTGACCACCTCCCTCTCCCAGCCTCAGTCTCCCCACCTGGAAAGCAGACAGCGGGTGAAAGGCGCTGACAGCTCTTCGGGACCCTTCCCCAGGCGGATGGGGGTCTGAGCCCTGAGCTCTCCGTCCCGGCCTCGGCTGTGCCAGAGCTGCCTCCATTCGCATCCTCACCAACATTCCACCCGCGCTTCCGCTCCTTCCACCACCCCTGCCCGCCACCCCGAGTCTCCCCTTCCGCAACACCTTACCCTCCCGTAGCCTCACCTTCCTCGGACAGGTAGCGCAGGTCGTAGAACTCCCCCGCGAACGTGCCGTAGGAGGAGTCGTGGCGCGGCACCGCCTCGTCTGTGCCCGCGTCGCCCCGCGCGCGGCCCCGGGGTCCTCGGCCCCCCGGTCCCGCGCCGTCGTCCGCGGGGCTGGCGGCGCAGGCGACCGGCCCGACCAGCAGCAGCGAGAGCAGCCGCAGACAGGACCCCGTGCTCTGCCGGAGCGGCCGCGCCATCGCTGCGCACAGATCCCACAGCCAGGCCGCTCGGCCGCAGCGGGGGCGCCACGGGCGCGGGGCCGGGACTTCGCTACCTCCGCCGCCACCAGCACGCGCCGGTCGGTCCCCCGCCCGCAGCCCGCGCAGCCGCGAAGCCTCCTGCACCCGCCACCGCCTGGCCTCGGTCTGCGCATCCTCGCTTGGGCGTAAAGCCTCCCCCTTTTTCCCACCATCCTCTCCTCGCCAAGCTCTCTCCTTCTCAGCTTCCTCCCTCCTTTTCTCCCGGCCTCTCCATTTCTGCTCCCTCCCTCCATGTGTCTCCCACAGACACAGGTTTTTCCCTTCTAGACTTGCTACTCAGAATGTGTCCTCAAATCAGCAGCAGCAGCATCCCCAGATACCTCGTTAGCATCCTCACCTCACTGCAGGCACATGAATCAAGATCTGCATTTCGCCAAGATCCCCCAAAGACCCCAATGTATGTTCAGGTTTAAGAAGAGCTCCCCTGGAGGGTTTACCTTGGACACACCTGGTCAGAATTGCTGTCTCCCCCCACCTTGTCCAAGAACTTTTTGATTTATATAAAGCACTTAACTATACCCGTTATGTCTTGGGATGATCACAGAAGGAAGATGAAATAGCAGGATCCTCACTGTAAGTAAACTGAGGTGCTTAGAGCCAGAGGGAACCTGGAGCCCATCTCTCTGGGCTGGATACACCTGCTTCCCCTCCAGACTTTTGAAGTGTGTAATCAGCAGAGGCTGCTGGTGCTTTCGCATAACCTGCCTCCTTCAAAACTAGGCAGCTGGTTTACGCCGTTGCCCCACAGCAAGCACGCACAGGCCCAGCAGGTTCATACCATGCCTGACCTCCGCGCTGAATTCTCAGCTTTCTCAAATCCATTCCCACCGCAGCTTGCAATTCGTTTGGATTGTTTACTCCGCCACCCCTTTATCCACACCAAGCACTTAACCACGTGCCAGGCCTTCTCTGATGGTGCTTTCGGAGTGAGGACACATTCAACATGCTTAGCTGTTTTCTGTTAGAAAACATGGACACAATTCCTTTTATGCTGGTGTTGCAGATCAGCATTTTTGCCTGCTTTTTTTCTAGTTTCATTTTATTTTATGTTTTCATAAATAAAGAAAATAATTATGAAGGCAGGAAAACATAGAGGTTCCAAATGCAGACCCAGAAGTCAGTTGGGGTGGAGTGGTGATCAGTAACTTCTATGATGGCCATAAAAATTAAATAAGGCGAGATAGGTAAGAATCAATAGGGTTCAAGGCTACAAATGGCATGAATGAATACATAAAATTATGAAATATAAACATTAAAAAAAAACCAAACTAGTGATCTCAACCTTTCTTGGCTTAGGGGAGTTGGGAGACAGTCCTATTGTAGAAATAGTGCAAAGTGCCAGGGGACCAGAGGTCACGTGTTCACTGTTAGGTGTCAGCTGACAGTGACAGTGAGCTCTCAGAGTCGAAACATGTCCACCTGACGGATGAGTCAGGTGTAATTCATAAAAACCTTAGGATTCGTGAGATTTCCCAATATAACAATAGTTGCAAGAAATCAGATTTATTGCTTTAAAAAGGTTAGATGAACTACAGCTACTTAAAAAATCAAGCAAAGAGACTGCTCCCCCAAACTAGCTTTGCAATGTATAAAATTCTAATATACTGAAAAGCCAATCGATTGAAAATCTATTAACCTAAAAACAAACAAACAAAACCGTTCTTTTCTCAAAATTGAAATTCCTTTTTTTCTTCTCCTGTTCACCAGGAAAGGTATAGCCAGTTTTAAACAGACTGACATTTAGCCAAAAAAAAGAAAGTACCACATTCCTGATTTCAGTGTAGATTCTATTAATTTTTTATTCCCTTGATTTCAGTTATTACAATTAACATTGATGATGCCAGAAAGAAAGTAAAAGAAAACCAGGTTATTCTTTTGGGAAATTGGTCTGATAGAACCGTGTGGGGTTTTCTTTTGGGGGGGGGGGCATTGCAGAGAGTGTTGGATATGGTGTTGGAGGCGTGTGTGCACCCACAGCCTAAAATAAGGCTTGCGGGTCATCTGTGGATTCAGTGATTTACCCATGCTGAAGGACCTGGGGTCCATAGAGTCAAAAGGGGCCATGGATGGGCTTCAGCGGCGATGTGAACGCCCTATGAATGTGCTGGAATGATGTTGTAGTGCATGGGATTTTTCTAGGGAGAACACCCATAGCTTCCTGCCTCTCCAGGGTCTTAGTACCTACTCTGGTTTCCAGTTCCCTACAAACTAGGCTGCTTCTTTTCGAAAGGTTCACCCATCCACTTAAATTGCCTTTGGGGATTTTCTTATTCTTTATCCTTTCTCATAGTATTTGAGCTTAGTTACATGCAGGTTTTGCAGAGACCCTCTGTTCCTCAGTGATGTGAGTCTACTGAGTGGCCAAGAAATACTCTGCTTTTTTCCTCTTATGTGCACATTTTGTGGGGGGAAACATTCCCTGAATATTCTGAGACCACTGGCTGTACAAGGGCCAGCTATGCAAGCAAGAACTTAGAGATAAACCTGAGTTCAATTTCATTTTTAAAAGAAACCACCTTTATTTTCTCTCTTCATCAAGGCCATTTCTCTGAAACAACTTTTTTTTTTCTGTTATAAAAACGGCCCCAAGTCAGTGCTGCCCCTCGCTTATCTGACCAGTAACGGATCTGCCTGTGCGCTGTGTAGGAATAGCTATGATTTTTTCACTCTCGATTATGTAAGAAATAAAAGCTGTGATCTTGGCAGTTTCTCGAAAAGTTAAACAACATGTTGCCATATGACCAAACTATGCCAATCTGTTATACACCCGAGAGAACTGAAAATATATGTTCATCCAAAAACCTATACACAAATGTTTCTATTGTTCAAAATAGCCAAAAAGTGGAAGCAAACCCGATGCCTATCACCTGATGAATGGGTAAACGAAATGTGGTCTGTCCATACAGCGGCATATCACTCAGCCATGAAAAGGAATGAAGTGCTGATCCATGCTGCAACATGGGTGAACCTCGAAAACATTGTGTTAAGTGAAAGGAGCCAGACACAAGGGACCACATATTGTACGTCCACTTACGGAAAGTGTGCAGAAGAGGAAAATCTGCAGACATAAATCAGGACCAGCAAATAAATTAGTGGTTGCTGCGGGTTGGGAAAGGGGAGCATTGGTAGTGACTCCAGATGTGGGGTCCCCCTTTCGGAATGTTCAGGAATTCCTGGTGATGTTGGCACAGCACTGCAAATACACTAAAAACCAGTGAATTGTACACTTTAAAAAGGTCATGGTGAATTTTGAGTTTTTCAAAAGTAGTGACTTTTGAGATGGTGAAAGCAATATAAAGATGAAGATAAGGATATCAGGTTTGGGGAATATAAAATGTGGGTTGCATTCAGGCGGGATCCTCTGAATGCGCCAGGACCTAGTTTTAAAACTCTTCAAACATAAGCATCTCGTACGAGTTCTACAGTCCACCCACCTGGTCTGATCTCTGCCCCCCACCCCCCAACATAAGATGTGTGTTGTGTAACCAAATGGTGCTATTGTTTTGGTTTTCAATTTATAAAAAAGGTGGAGCGGTTGTACCAATTCACTTTTATCCCAATGAACCCACCCAATCTGAGGTCATCTGCTCAGTTCACGATGCCAAGCACCCATTATGCATTCACGTAGGCAAATAACCAGGACAACTGCTGAAACAATGGAATCGTCTTGATTTTACTGGTTAATGTTGAGCTGCCAAAGGTACTGGGTTTTCATATACAGTATTAGCCAACTGCTCTGTGGTCAGACTTCCAGTGACATCAACCTTCTGAACATCTGTGGGCCTAGGGGGACGCGGGGAAGAAGCAGGAGGCCGAGAGCCCCCTAGCACAGCAGCCAAAAAGCCCATGCATCCCTCCTCAGAGGCAGAGCCCGCCTGACACCCTGGAACATGGTGGTTCCTGGCTTCTGCAAGAAAACTTCCATTTTGCCCGAGAGGTTTCCATTAGAGAGAAGGAGGTGGAGAGTGGAAGAGTCAGAAAGCAGTTAGGAGAGGGGGAGGGAGGGCACTGGGTTGGCAGGAGGCGACAAGCCCAGACACAGACAGCTCTCCCAAAATGTACAGGACCACATTTTGCATCGTTGTGTGCATAAGACTGCAAAAGCTGTTTTAAAAGTACAGCCAGGGGTCATGTTGTATGGGGGTGAGAAGGTCCCAAATACCCCAATTGCCCCAGGTGACTTCACTGGTGGAGCAGACAGCAGTAAAAGCCGTCAATGAGAAGAGCACAATAGTCTGTGAAAGGCAAAGCCAAGCCCCGCAGGTTTTGTTAGCTTCTGATGATGTTACTGCACCACAGCAAGGTACAACAGGGGCTGATGTTTACAGTGACGGCCATGACTCATCAAGAAAAGCTTAAATACTCTCCAGTGTACTCTGTTTACTAAGGCAGGGAAGTGTGTCATACGTTTTAGAAAGATTTCCCTCAAAAAATATTAATATTTTAAAGATTCAGCACTTCCAGGGTTAATCCTCTGTTATCGGAATATTTGCTTACATACCTCATTTTACAACAATGCTAGTAAATGAGGCATTGCTCTTTTTAAATAATCATTAGTATCAAATTATTGGCACCATTCAGTTTTAAGTACAGGGACAGGAGAGCAAACTATACAATACAACATAAAAATACAGTTCTGATACAAATATATGAGATCAATTCCACTTAACAAGTGGTCTTAAGAAATGGATGGACATTTTACACACAAGGAAATACAGCTAGTAAATCATCACATGGAAAAGTACTCAGCCTTGCTAGCAATTAATGAAATAAAACAACATTTCAAGAACAACAATACACACCTATTAAACTAGCAAAAATAAATAAAAACGGCAAAAACCCAATACTGGCAGAACTATTGGTAAATAGAAATGCTTATACATTGCTGGTGGCATCATAAATTGTAGAAGGAATTCAAGCATTCAGAGGGGGTTTGGGGGGCGGGTTGAACTAGATGACCTTTAAGGTCCTTCCAACCCAGAGACTGGATCTTTCTAGAAAGCAATCTGGCAATATAAAGCAAGAGCTATACAATACTTCATGCTCTTTGACCTGGTAATCCTCTCTTTGGAGACATTCCCAAGGGAAGAATCCAAAGGAAGGATATATTTTTTTTTTTACAAAGACATTCATAGCAGCACTATTTATAAGAGTGAAAAACTGGATATATCTCAAATGTCTAATAATGGGGAGAAGTGAGGTTAGCCGTGTTATACGGACATAGAGACATTTGACTGTGTGAGAGCAGATTCTGTGTTGACAAGAGAAGCTGTGTGTTAGGTGGAAAAGTACAACCAAAGAGGATGTGCACGCTGGTCGCACCCACGCTGTGTGTTAGGTGGAAAAGTACAACCGAAGAGGATGTATATGCCGGTCGCATCTACGCAAAGTGGTGTGCGTGTGCATGGAGAAAGCTTGGGGAACAATTTGGAGGGCTAGTTTGTGGTTAGGGGGTTCCTTTATTCCTGCAAAGTTGTTCAAGTGCATAATAAAAAGTTAAAAACACATTTCGTGAAACTTATATAAAAAGAGGGTAGAGTTTCTTCTGATCAAGGTCCTATCAACAGGATCGGAATTGATCAACTTTAGAAATGATTTTCCTTGATGGAACGCCCAAATGAATCCCGGCATTGAATCACCTTAACCTTGTAAGGATTTTTAGAATTTAAGCGATAATTTCCTGCTGTGGGTTTCCTGATAAATGATATGTATCCCAAGTTATATCATCTCTAACGAAGTCACGAGTGAAGTTATGTTTCAGGCTGAGCTGAAGTAGCTTAAACCCTGGTGAGTGCAACTCTCCCTTTTAGCTCGTGTCTGAATACAAATGAATGTTAAAGACTTTAAAAGATCTGTGTATTTACTAGTGTAAATGAAAAGCCAGCAAAAAGAATTATTCTCTCATTTAAAAATGACTTTAACAAACAGTCAAAGCTTGGTGTAAGTTTCAGTCATAAAAAATCACATGGTTGAGATCAATAGCAAAGGATTCTGCTCCTTATGAACCCCTGTGGTTATGGATGTATACGCACAGGTACTTCTGAAAAGGAATCCACATTTTTCCATCTTTCTTCTCCAAGGCTTACCAATCCTGTCTCAACTACATCGAGTAGTAGAAAAACTCTAACACTCAGGAGACATAAAATAACTTTTCCAATGAAACTCAAGCCAGATGTTGGCTTCAACCACCATGGAGACCTGGGCGGACAGAGCACACATCTACATGTTGTGCTGGAGTGAGCCCGCCAAACCCAAAGACGGAAAATGACAGAAGGCACCATGCCATCCTCCAGGCAACCAGGGGAGAATTCACAGTTCGGTCATCAACAGTCTTTTCATCATTTTCTCTCTCTCCAGTTCCTGCCGGAGCGTCTCTGCACTGAAAAAGAGGAGGTGGCAAAATAGTGAGATAAACCCTCAAAAATCCCAAGAGCAATTCAGCTGAGGTTGTCTCCAAGATTCTCTCTTGAGTGCAGTTTTTGACTTTCTCTGTTAGGCTCCTTGAGTGCCTCCAACACTGGCTAGCATTACAATGAACTGAAATTGTCAGCCTACCTATGGGCTCCCTCCCCCGCCCCAAGACTGGGAGTTCCTCCAGGCACCGCCCCTTGGGGCCTGACTGCGTATCTGTCATTCACCTCTGAACCCCCAGAGCCCAGCACAGGAGCTGGTGCAGAGCGGCCTCTCAGGAAAGGTCTTTTCAGTGACTGGGAAGATGTCTAGAGGTTAGATTTCTTTAAATCATGCTTTCAATTGGTCTCATATGCACTTCCTTTTAGAATTCCCTTCTATGTTTTCATTGTTTTATCCTCACCCAAGGATATGTTTTCATTGACCTTAGAAAGAGAGGAAGGAGGACAGAGAGAGGGAGGGAGGGAGGGAGGGAGGGGGAGAGAAAGAAAAAGAAACATCAATCGGTTGCCTCCTATATGCGCCCAGACTGGGGATCAAACCTGCAGCCTTTCGGTGTATGAGACGCATAAGCAGGTGGGCCACCTGGCCAGGGCCTTCCTACTGTTTTAATAAATAGAGTTAAATTAAAATTGGCTGCTTGAAGAGATTACTTCTGACTCCTCGGCCTTCGGGCCCAGTTGCCTCTGTATGGAATCTGTCTCCACTGTTCACACACACACACACACACACATACACACACACACTCATTCAATGTCTGTCTCCCCTCTCCCAACACTAAACTGTAAACTTCATAAAGGTAGGACTTTCATATGTTTTGTTCACTGTCCATCCCCAGCACCGAGAGTACTGTCTAGCCTTTGAAGACATTTCAGCAAACACAGAATGAAAGAATGAATGAGAAGGTTGTAGACACCACTCACACCATGAGCCTAAGCCTGAGCCTGGTGTCCCTGCCTCACCTGGCTGCCAGGGAAACAGGCTTCCGAGTGGTGTAGATGGTCTGCACTGTGGAGATGGTCTCTGTCAAAGGCCTCAGGGTTACTGCGGGAATCAGCGGGGAAGACTGGCCAGGGCAGCACTGGAACTTACCGTCTCTGAAGTCTGCCTGGAGAGGAAACGGGAAAGAGGAAATCAATCTCAATTTGGGTTCCATTTCCACACTGTCAGCCGCTCCCTGAGCCTTACCATACAATTCTGTTGCTTTTTGATAACAGCCAAAGTCAATGGCCATTTATTACAATGACTTGTTTTGTGCCAGACACTACACAAAGTATGTTGCACACATTACCTCCTGAAATCCTTTAAGGTAGAGATTATATTTCATCACATCTTAGACACCATCGTTGTAAGACGCACCGTGTTTGCATGTGCCACAGAGAAGGGAAAATGTGTCCGTTCAAGCTTTGTTACACCCGCTGTTGGAATGATTTTCTGATTTCGGAGAGGTGAAAAGAATGTGCATCTTAGGACTGATTTTATGGAAAAGGGAAGTGAGGTCAGAGAGGCTAAGCACTTTCCAAGGTCACACAGGGTGTGTTAAGAACCAGCATTTAGAAGCAGGGTAAGCTGATTCCATAACTGGTGTTTTTCACCATGACAGCAATGGTCCCCAAAGTATGGCTCCCAGACTAGCAGCATCGTATTACCTTGAAACTTGGTCAAAATGCAGATTCTCAGGCCCCATCAAGGACCTCTGGAAACAGAATGTCTGGGAAGTCCAGTAATCTGTGTTTTTACAAGACTTCTAGATGATTTTGAAACAAGGTCAAGTTTTAGGTACACTGCCTCATTTGGAGAGAATAACTGACTATCGTTCACATTACAAAGCATGATATGCTTAATAGTTTTATATAGAAAAATTAGAAGATACTTAAAAGCAAATAAATGAAAAACTCCATAATCCCTCACTGTTGTTGTTAGTATATTGGAGGGGGATCAAAAATACTTGGAATTATCTTCTGGGGGTGGGCCCCTTGTAGTACAGGCTTCCCCCATGAGGTGAGTGTTCTAGGAACCCATCTGTGTGAGTGTGCCAGCTGGTGTTGTTGTGAGAGGCTTCATTCAGCTTCAGTGAATTTTTTGAAGACTCAACACATTAGCCCATTTTATCATGGGTGGTTTATGAGTGCACCTGCCCACACTGTGCTGAGTTTTCAGCAGTTTTTGACCCAAAACGGCATGACCCTCATTCCCTACCCTCCCTATTTACCCACTCTCTCACCAAGCAACTTTTTTGTGTTTCCCTGGGTGAAAAATGCCCTGAAAGGGAAACATTTTGCTGATGGGGAAGAGGCGAGACAAAAAATGGCAGAAGCACTACAAGGCCTCAAAATCCACAAGCCCAAAAGACTGTTTTTACTAGTGGAAAAAATGTCTCGATAAATGTACTACATCAAATGGAGAGTACTTTGAAGGTGATTGAACTTTAAAAATATAAGAATAAATACACAAGTTTTTATAAATAAATTCTGGGGCTTTTTTGGGGTCCCCCCCTCATATATTTCCTCACAGTATTTTTCTATGCATGCTTTTTGTTTGCTTTATATCCTCTGGATAATGCCAGCTTTATATTTTGTACCTAGATTTCTCACACTAGTTCCTGGCCTTACACTTGGAGGAATTCATCACATAGCTTTCTAAAGAAGAGGCTTTGATCAACAAATGAGCACTATAGTTCTGGTGAATCAACAGAAGACCAGCTAATCCTTTTTGAAAAACATGAGCCCCCCTAAAAATACCAAGTGTAGCTCCAGTTGTGTAATGGTATATCTGGCTTGAGCAATAGGGAGAAAGGCTTATCTCTGAGGGGGTCACAGAAGGCTATCGCTAGAAAATGCAAGCCCCTATTTGTTTTGCGCCTGTCTTCAGAGGCAGAACCCAATGACCTGGCCTGGGAGAGAGCAATGCCGAAGAACGGACCACGAGAACGGGAGCCTCATACATTTCCCAGCATGCAGTGTTTGCTGCAGGAGCTTGCACGCGTGCTGGGCTCTAGCAGTCATTTGTTGAGTCCAGCAGGTAACTCTGGCTCATCGCTTCCCAGGCACTGGGTAGGACTGCACCTCCTCGCCCTGTGTGAAGTTAGGCGTGGCCACGTGACTTGCTTTGGCCAAGGAAGTGTGGGTTGTGGTGCTGTATTTCATTTCCTTTGAAAGACTTCCTAAGAGCCAGTATGTGATTTATAACCTCTTTCTTCCCCATCCCTTCTGTCACTGTGACTAGCAATGCTCCAGATGGCAGCTGCTCCATGAGCCTGGGTCCTGGAAAGAGGACAACACAGAGCAGAGCCCGGAGCCCACCCATGACAGACATGCAGCATGAGTAGGAAATGCAACTGGTTGTTTTAAAGCATGACTTTGCTCCTCATCTTTCCTGACACAGGAGCTGGGGTAAGAAGTTTTTTGTTGTTGCTTCAGTGAAGTGGGTGGAGGTTGGGCTCTTAATGCCACTTTTGATACTTTCTGGAAAAAGAAAGAAATATGGCACAAAGGCAATGGTGGGTAAAGGTGCCAGGGCCTTAGCGTGAATCAAGGTGGTGACACCGAACTGAATTGGCAGTCATTATATTCTCCAGTGCCATGTACTCCAGGAAGAAAAGGTAGCTTCACTTGAGAATGACCTTGGGGAGCAGTGAAGATTACCAATATTATTGAATCTCAATGCTGAGTACTCGTTTTTTAAATATTTGTTAAATGAAGAAAGGAATGAATGAATGAGCCAATGAACTGTCATTGAAACAGCAGATAAACAAGGGACAGACCCAGGTTAGGAAGAACATGGGATATTAATTTGACCAGAACCTGCCCTAATCCGAGACAGATCAGAGCACGAGGCTGAGTACAAAGCAGAAACCCAGTTAATAGGCCTGAATATAAGGTAGGAACTGGTTTTAGGATCAAGCAAGGAGCCCAGTTGTTGAAACCAGGCTCAAGGTCAATGCTAGATCAATTGCCAGACCAACTTTGTGCAGAGTTTCCTGATACTGCTGAACTCCCTAACAACTGGGGCTAGGATATGTCTGGAGGTCTGTGGAGAGGCCAGTCCTGCAGCAAGATCAAGTCTCTTGACCTTGGCAGGGAGGACAAGAGAACACAACACACAGGGGTGAGAAAATCAGGAGCATTAAATGCATGAATTTGGCTTCTGTTATCATCGGGCTGTCAGTAACTCCCTATTTATTATCTCCAATCTGGTCTCTTTCCTCAGTTACAGACCTGAATATCCAATTGCCTGTTCATTGTTTCCACCTAGGTGTTTCCCAGGCATTTTTTTAGTACATTTTTATTTTTTGATTTAATTTTTATTATATTTTTTCCTTTCCAAGGCATTTCTAACACATCATGGCCAGACGCAAATTCATTACCCTTCCCAATCCAGCCTTCTTTCAGATTTCTTTATCTCAGTGAATGAACCCACTGTCCATCCACGTGCTGCAGCTCAGAAATCTGGGAGCCGTTCTTGACCTTCCCTCTTCTTTATCTGATGCAATTTTTATCAGTCTCCTAAATATCTCCCCATCTCTGCACTTCTCTCCATCTCCACCACCAAAACTGCTCTGGGCCAAGTTCTCTGCCTTCTTGCCCTTGAACTGCTGTCCTCAATTTCTGGACTATTGTCCTGAATCCACTCGGCCTGTCACAGAGAATGTTTCCAAATGTACCTGCCCTGTCACTGCCCTGCTTAAGTCCTTCAAAGCCTTTCCACTGCTCTCAGGATAAACATCAGAATTCCTACTGCGGCCTACAAGGCCAAGCATGGTTCTGGCCCTTCAGTGTTTGTTCCTTCCTCCCCTTCATCTTTGCACACCTCACTCCCTTGCTCTCTGCATTTCAGTCTCTCTGGCTTTCATTTCAATCGCTTGAACGTGGGAGGATCCCTCCTGCCCCACGTTCATGCTGTTCCCTCTGCCTACTGCAGCTGTCTTCAAGCCACTCTTGCCCAGTTCTTAAAAGTCCCAGCGTGGTTTCTAACATTGGTATCCTGCTCCACCTTGGCCCCCAGCTTTTCAGGAAGGGCTTCCCGGGTGTCCCACAGCACTGCCAAGGCTGGGCAGGAGGCCAGAGTGCCCATTATGGCCAGCGGACGGAAGAGGAGCCAGAGTTTCCAGCTGGGGAACTGTGCCTAGCAGAACTGCAGGGGCGGGATGTATTTAACAGCCTGGCCCAGGCCCCGTGTCTCTGCCCTTTGGTTCTTAAGAGGCAGATGCTGCAAGCAGCTTATGGCCCTAGTAATGGGCCTTCTGGAAACCTATTTTTTGCCTCCTCCTGGACTGCTGAACACCTTCCCTTCTGTTTGTGCTGAATCAGCCACTGCTCATGCCATCCCTCTCCCTGTGACTCCAACCACCTCAGGTAGTGATGATGATACCGCTCACGAGGCTGCGCTTTGAGCTACTCCCAAGTCACCCACAGCTCACTCCACAGATCCTCCAGATTGACCAGAAACCCTTTGGAAGGAGCTTCAGGAATCATTTGGTTCTAGGAATCACCACCACTGATCCCTAGGAGGAGGAGAGGGGAGGGGGAAAAGGAGGGACCCTGGACTCCCCACTTGTGCTCCAGAGAGCCGCCCACACTATAGCGACCTCCTGCAGCAGTTTTCATTTAAGGAAGAAAATTGAACAGCTGAAAAGGAGCCTGAAAATCACTGAACACTCATTCTGCAGATGAGAAAAGTACACTTACATGTTAAAAAACATTCCACCTGTTTGCAGTGAGTTTAAATAAGCTGTGCAGTGACTCGGAGAGAGGTGATGACATGAAGCCGGTTGTCATGACTACCAGCCCTTGTTAATAACACCACTTGCCTCTCCAGCCTTGAAAAATAACCATGCCTGACGTTTGTGGGATGGTCTGTGGCCACTGAAGAACTTTCAAGTTCTTGATCTCTTTTGATTCTTGCCTCAACTGGATACAAGGAGGGTATTCCTATCACTGTGTCCACTTTAAAGAAGGGAAGAGTGGTATTTAAAATGATAAAGTGATTTACCTAAAATCACACCATTATCAAGATGCAGATCCAACCCAAAAGAACAAAGAACCGATAAAGAAATACCATGTCTATGTGTGTTCACAGCAGCACTATTTATAATAGCCAAAAGATGGAAACCACCCAAATACCCATCAATAAATGAATGGATCGCCAAATCGCAGTGTGTGCGTACAATGGAACACTATTCTGCCAGGAACAGAAATGAAGTACTGCGACATGCTACAGTGTGCGCAAACCTCAAAACGTCACACTGAGGGAAAGAAGCCAGACACGAAAGGTCACATATTACGTAATTCTATGTATATGAAATATCCAAACTAGGCAAATCCACAGGGACAGAATGCAGATGGGTGGCTGCCACGGGCCAGCGGGAGGCCAGGCATGGGGAGTGACTGCTTCATCGGCACGAGGTTTTCTTTGGGGGCGATAAAAATGTTTCCGAACTAGATAATGGCGGTAGTTGCGTGACTCTAAGCGTACTAAATGTCACTGAGTTGTCACTTTAAAATAATGAATTTTATGTTGTGAAGTTCACCTCAATAAAATAACTAAAAGATGGAGAACACCCCCCCACACCATACCCCAGCTCCTTCTGAACTCACAGAGTTCACAGGGACCAAAAGGAGCTGTGAGCCCAGCTGCCCGGCGCCCCACAGGAAAGCATGCCCCGTGGGAGCCACGCCTTTAAATGCAGGTTGGTTTTCTGGAGCTACTTACGGTAAACTGTGGCCCTGTAATGAAAGGATCGGGAAACGGGGTCACCGTATCAACCGGGAATGTTTTTATCTTCAAAAAAGAGAAAAGACAAGAGTGTCACTTTCAGATTAGAAAACAAAGTTTCGCAATCTCTGACCGTGTGCTTTCAAAATCCAGCTGAAAGACTCGGGGGGACGCATGCAGAGCCTTCACTGCTTGTGCAAAGAAACACACGGAGGTCCCTCAGGAGTGTGACATGTGGTCGTATCTGTGGCCATCGTACTGTAGGCTGGGACGCAGTAGGGATGA
The DNA here is from genome assembly GCA_007922815.1 of Macrotus californicus. Lineage (NCBI taxonomy): Eukaryota > Metazoa > Chordata > Mammalia > Chiroptera > Phyllostomidae > Macrotus > Macrotus californicus. The sequence goes on from VMDR010001121.1 coordinate 25,238, forward strand.
CAGGCTGGAGTCTCATGTTTGGGGGTGCCCCACGCTTACCTCACCCTGGAATCTCCTTCCCTGGGGTCTGCCTGGGCCTCCCAGGCGTGCTGGGCCCTGTATGTAGCCTGCTCCACTGATCAGGGTGTACAAGGAGGCAAGCCAGGGCTGCCTGGGATGGCTGCTGATGGCTTCTCTGTGGCTGAAGGTACAGGGCTAGTGACCGCTGAGGGGTCACATCCTGGGACACAGTCTGTCACAGTGGACAGAGGAGTGACTTATCTAAGGTCACACCATTAGTCCTGATCTGGACTATGTAGGCCAGAAAGCATTCCCTATCTGTCCACTTTAGTTGTTGAGCTCCCTGTAAACTCTGGGCAACAGAAGGAACCCACATAAGCACGTGAGAAACCTGCCACCATGGCCTCTGGGAACAGAAGGCATGGTGATCAGGAGTGCCCACTTCCAGGGGTGGCCGCAACACAGGGCTGGTCTGAAAGAGGGTGGGAGCACCAGCTTGAGCAGGTAGTGGAGGGTTTGCTTCCATTTCTCTGTCTGGTCATCTCATCTTTGGCCCCCTGAGTCCTGGGAAATGGGGGGAGAGGCTTATTTCTTTAAGCTGGCCTAAAAGGACTGCCAGCAGACCCAGGGACCTGATGACTCTGGCACTAGCTTTGTCTGCAGCCCAGCCCCCAGGGCACAGAAACTGCCTGTACACCTACTCGTGAATGCACACTCTGCCACCCACCACCAGAGGGCAGCAGCCCTTGTGTCCCTCAGGGTCCTGTCTGTGGACCCTGGGGCAACTCCTTGCTCTCTTGAGTCACTCCTAATGAGGAGTTAAGGTAGGAATGAGTGAGAACACATCAGACCAGACCAAAATTCTCTGAGGTTTCTGAATGGGTGGCATAGGTCTCACTCCAACTGGCCAGGGAATGACAATGTCCTTGCAATACGCATTGAGAGGTCCAGTCCAAGACTGCTCCCCTCCCCCAAATTCTCTTCTGCCTCTTTCAACATCCCCAGATTCCCAAAATGGACCCCACACTGCCTTAAGACCCAGGTGCCAACTCAGACTGCTGATGGAGACTGCCAGCAGCGCAGCGGGGTTAGGACTGGGGGCAAAGCCACGTGGTGCATTCTTGTGGGTTCACCTATTGGTTCCACATGGCGTTCTGGGACTAAGAGCCCAATGAAAAGTAACATATAGATAAGACTCTCAGACCTTCATGAAGGAGAAGGGGAATGACACTTATCATTGCTATTAAAGAAATGTGAAAATTGGCAGCTCCAAAGAATTGTGTTGTCCCTGCTCTAAATAAGAAGAAATATATTCCAACAGTTCTACCCTGTGTAGTGCAAATGTGGCCAAGCATGTCAACCCTTTGATGGCGCCGTCACTCAGCATAGCCACTTCAGCAAGGGAGAAAAGTCAAAGTCACACTATTGAACCTGGCAGGGTCTAGCCAGAGAAAACAAAATGCCTGGCGTAAAAGCCTACATGGGTTCCCTGGAAAAGTGAAACTGGAAAGCATCCACGCATCCTGAAGTAGAGAACTGGTCAGGTAAATGGCAGACCACTCACTTAATGGAACATAAACGGTCCTAGAGAATGTGGTGATGAGACAGAAAGAACACAACATTAAGTGAAGCATGGCAGATGCTATGGATACTATGATTTAACCATGTAAAACTGTGAATAAATATGAATAACTATTAACAGGAAACATGCAAAAAGGAAAAAAAATTGTGCTAGGTTGGGGTTATGAGTGACTCCTTTCAAGTCATCATGTAAGACTCATCTTGATAAATAGCAAGAAAGACGCGTCTCGAAAAGTTTTTATTTTCCCTAGCAACGCCACTAAGATTTTCCTCTCAGGGAAAACATCTCTGCTCATTGAAGCTCTAGGGAAACAAACTCTTCCTGGTTTCGGAGACCTAGAGATGAGGGGCAGGGTCACAGCCCCGCGTCCCCATTTGACCAGAGCCAGCTGGTCTCCAAACTGCGCATCCATCCTGGAGGGAGAGCACCTGTCAGCAGGCCTCTCCTGGCGCTCTGCCGCTCCTGCACACCCTTGGGGCCACCGCCTGGCGGCTCCTGCCGCTTCGCCTCTCCTGGCCAGGCCCCTCTCCCTGCCAGGTACCTACCAGCCTCGTTTTGATTGGAGGGTGCATGCAAACTCCAGTGGTCTCTTCCTTCATGGGGAGAGAGAGTGGAGGAGAGCAGCGAGAGTGGGCACAGTGGGGGGCGCTGGCGGGCTCTGCCTGCTCACAAGGATTGGAGAGAAGGGGAGGAGGTGAGAGAGGGGCAGGAGAAAGAGGAGATAAGGGAGGGGAAGGAGAGAAAGACAGCACAGTGCGAGACGGATCTGCCAACTGCTGCTCGCCAGCCAGCCTGGCCCACAGCCTACTCCCAGCCCCTGGCCGGCAGAGGCTGGTCCCTCCCGCCGCCCCCCGCTCTCCGCCTGCTCTCCTCCTCTCTGGCTCTCATCTGTCTTCTCTATACTGTCTGAGCAGAACACACATGCAAACCCCATCCCCGGGGCGGGCAGGTAGGGGCCGTCTCCTGTGCCATCTGCACAGGATTGGCAGTGGCTTCCTGGCATGCTGCTGAGGATTCTGACACACTGCCCAGGCGAGGCCAGAAAGAAAGCTGTGAGGAGTTTGTGATACCGGCATGGGGGCACTATGAGGAGGGACCATGCACTTGGGAGTATTTGCCTCCCATGCCTGCTGGCCTCCTGCATTCTGCTAAACAAGGGTCCACATTATGGCGAATCGGTAGGCAGATGTCCAGCAGAGCACCCCAGGAAAGAGATATATCAGTGAGGAGGAACACAGAGTTTAGGAGGTAATCTATCATGTCTTTTATCTGTGTCCAGAAAATATACTTGCCCTGAACCCTCTCCCACACCCATGGGCCCACGCATGGGCATATCGTATGGGCCCTGGGGTACCCTGCTGCTTAGCTGGAAGATACCAAGCATTGTGAGAAAATGTCACGCCACTTGGGATGCCAGGTTCCCCGGCCCAGCCCTGAATTGTGCCATGCACGGGGCAGAGGTCCAACAGCTTGTCCTGTGAAAGTGACGATGGTGAAGAGAGAATGCTCTGAGGTTAGGAGAGGGGACCACTGACGGGGTTAGTTTGGATTTCATGGAGGGGCCACTCGCTCCACAGAATAAATACATGCATCTTGTAGCTCAAGAGAGCTTCCTTAAGTAGTTGGTATGATCCTGCTGTAATGAATCAAGCAAGCCTCTGGGTCAGCAGCGTTGAAAACTGACCAAGAGAACTGAGAACCCCTCTCCTGTCTCCAGAGTGATCTAACTCCATCCCCTTTCCAGCTGTGCCACCCTGGGCAGTTTCCAGGGGCCTTCCCAGCCACCACCACACTACGGCCTTCACAACAGCCTGGTTTCACTCTTCAAATTGGGGATGTACAGAAACGGCATTTGCAAAGTCTAAATCCATGGGGCTAGACCCCTTTCGTGGTTGGTTCTAACCCTATCCTTCAGAAACAAGTGAGTCCATATTAGTCCCCTGTACTTAGGTTTTACCAGCCTGCTTACAGCCTGCTGTCTCTGGTTCTCAGGCTAAATCCTGCACTGCCCAAAGCAGCACCCACGTCCTGCACGGGGCTGGCTCCCACCACTGCCCCACACTCATAGCCCCAGCCAGAACCACCACACCAGGGACCCCAGGTCACGGGGCCTTTGCCTCTGTAGATCACAACAGGCACCCAGGGTGTGCTTTTTGAAGAAAGTAAAGGCAGGCATAAATGACCAAGACACGTGTGCATACTGCCGATCGGCCAAAACGTGTACAGCCCACCAATGTCTGAATTGAAGATTATAACGAATGATTTAGGACTTTGCCCAGCACTGGACTTTTGTGGTCAAGAAATGTAGATCCCAAAGTATTTCTGACCTTTCTAAAGATGTATCTGATGGATTTAAACAAAAGAACATTCCCGAGGTTTCCATGCTCTTGACTCTTAGTAAATGAACAGGAAATCAGATAACACATGTAATAGGATACTATTTTGAAAGGCCATTTTAATTTTTTGCCTGGTGCTCCCTTTGCTCCTTGGGCCTTTTCCACATTCAGGCAGCTAGGTTCTAGTCATCTTTGAAGTTTCCAAATCTGACTTTTGGGGAAGAGTTTGGCCTAGACAAATGATGACAGTGTATGAGGCTTCGCCACCCAGACTAGAAAAGAGATGGCCAGGCTGAGTGCAGACAGAGGAGAAGAGTCAGAACAGAAGGGAGGAGGGGCAGATGCTAGGGAGTACTGAGAAATTGGGCCCTGTGCCCCCGGCCAGGGCCTGAGGCTGGGGAACAGAAATGGAAGCCGGAGAGGACCCATGTCCCTTTGGTCAGGCAGAGCTGGGGAGCCGGCAGGCCCCGGAGCAGAAGGGCTGTGAGGTGTGTCGAGCACACAGGGATTCCATCCCAGCAGCACAGTGATGTCCATTCCACTGTCTGCGTGAGGGAAGCAGAGTGCCCCAATGTGTGGGCATGCAGATGACATCACAAACCACACACCGTCCTTCCCTCTCCCTGTGTCCTGGAGAACACAGAGGCCTCCTGATTTGACTTGAGATGAAGCTTTAGCCTTCAAGATAGAATGAAGTTCAAAATAAAAACTGTTGTTGAGACAAATGGAAACCCAATCCTTCTGACAGCCAACACAGGGCCCATTCTGTGCCCTTCACAGCCTGCCTCTGGCTAGACCCATCTCCTGCCTGACACATGAACTTGACCAACCATCCCTGACCCAGAAGAGACCCAGGTTCTGACCAGTTCTGCTTTGCAGTTGGGTGAGTGGTTTAGGAAGCACAGGGATCAGCGAGGGGCAAGCCTCAAAGGGAAAAAAAACATCAGGAACACAGAGACACAAGTGTCTAAGGTCTGTGTTACCTGGGGAAGGAGGCTGGCATGGCTGACCTGGAGCAGGGGGGCAGGAATCTGCATTCCTAGGGGTCAGCATTATTACATGTCAGTGTACCCTCCTTCCAACTGCCCTCCTCTATTAACACCAACACCTTCCGTGCACTGCTCACACTCACACACCCCTGCAGAGAACGCCAGACGGAGAGTGGGTGCTGTCTTCACTCATGCTCCTTCTCTCCCCACCCCGATGCCCCACCTCCTCCATCCCAGGCAGAAGCCGATCCAATGATGAAGTCTGCGGTGCAGATTCTGGGACCGGGCAGACAACAAGTCGCAGACATGGTGGGACTTAGGCTGCTAAATTGAGCTAGCTAATAAAAGAGTGGGGGTTAGGGAAGGAAAGATCTGGGAGGAGAGGGGGGAAATGCTGCGAGAGTGAAGCCAGAAAGAAAGTTTCCGTGAAGAGCTTGCAGATGAAAGTTCTTGGAGGTGTGCAGGGGGCGAGAGAATGAAGAAGGCGGTGAAGAGAGATTCGAGAAGCATTACCAGGTGTGAATTTAACGTTCTTGAGTGGCTGGGGTTTTTTTTAGAGATACCAGTCAAGATTGAAACCTTTTTTATTATTCTTGGCTGTCTGGACTATGATTCTTTGGAAACCACTCCACACAGACTGGCTCACAAGGGTGGAGGGTCTCAGGGTTAAACCAGCTCTGACAGAGTCTTAGTGGAATGCTGTGCAATGAAGCCGAGATAATCTGTCCCCTTATCTCTCCAGCTCCCTGTGCATCCCGCTCTGCTCTCTCTTCTTCCCTCGGTTCTCCAAGGAACCAGGCCAGTGGTGCGGCTTTAGGAGTCTCATTCGGCCCCAGACCCTAAGTGTAGCCTCTCCTCTGCTGTCCCGGGACACAGACGCTCCTCCATCACCCTGACCACCAGGGCGGAGAGGCTGCTGCTTGCATTCCTTCGACACTGGGAGGGGCAGATGGAGGAGATGGAGGAACAGACAAAGGCAGAAGCAGGCTGCCAGAGTCTCTCTTTCTCTCTAGGACCCCTAGGCACCCCTGGAAGACAGGACTCTGGAGCCAAGTAAGGGCAAAGCCAGGGATGCCAAGGAAAGCCCAAATGGAGTGGGTTCTCTCCAAAATCCCAGCCTTCCAGCCTACCTTCCATGTGAACGTGCACTCATGCCTCAAATCCACATGTGCAAGACGATGGGGGCTTCACCCGGAGAAGATATATTCACTGCCAACTTCAGCTGTGAAGTGGGCAGCTGTGTCTCGGTGCAGTACAAGGACCTCAGCTGTGCTGTGCCTGGGCAGCGCAGCCCCAGGACCCTGTGTCCGAGCTGAGAAAGAGGCACCGAGATGCAAGCAAGGTGTCCCGGGGAGAAGGAATGAGCTCCCTGTTCCCGCAGCGGTGCACACAGAGTCTGGACAGTCACTTATTAGGCATTTGCATCTCATCACGGGACCTCTGGTCCCTGCCAGATGCTGCTTCCTTTCTAGTCTCAGTCTGTTACATTCAAGGAAAAGCCGGGCAATTCGATCTCCGAGATGCATCTGTAACACAATGGTCTTTAAGAGAATCCCATGACTCTGATCAAAGCCATGACACATTTTTTGGTAAATTAATCCTAGTTCTCAAATCTATCAGGCCTTTTAAATAAATTCTTGGCATTTTGCTCATGCTGTGCCTTCTGCGCAGGATGCTTTGGCCTGCTTTCTCCATGCGGCAAAGTCTTCCTCCTCCTGGTCATACTTTAAAACCCCGGTACCATGAGGCCGAGGAACTTGGCTTTCTCCCCTTTTGCCTTCATAGGCTTTCAGGTTGTACCCTAAGGGTTCTCCGGTCCTTTGGGGGTGCTGCCCTCTAGCTAGGCTGGCTGTCCTCAGCTTGCTACTGAGACTTCCATCTCCCACAGCTCAGACTCTCTGGGATAAACTGATGTCTCACTGGGATACTGATGTGGCACCGGGCCCAGGTCACCTAACTTGCTGTCCTTCCCTCCATGCCCTTTGTCAAAGTTTCCCGGTCAGGGGGATGCTTTACACACAGCCCTTCTTCCAAGTTCTTCTCCAAAGTGGCAGTTCCACAAATAAAAGGCCGGATTTAGCCCAATCTGACAGACAGAGCACTGGAGGAGGGGTCAGGACACTGGGGTTCCTGCTCCAGCTCCATCCCCATGTGATTTCCCCACTCTGGGACTGAGACTCCCCTCCTGTGAGAAGGGGTGATGAGGTGATGAGGGAGGGCCCTCTGTTTCTGAGTCACCCTGCGTTGACCATTTGTTAATGAAAAGACCGTGAATACCTTGGTCCCCTTTGCTTGTACATGGGGAATCACTCGATTCCCAGAACCATTGGTCTCGGTTGTGTGTCCAAAGGGGCTGACTTGAAGCTGAGATGGCACCAGTCTCCAGGTAAGAAGTAAAACTGTAGAAATCACAGATGACTCCCCTCTGCCAGCTAAGGCTGGACTGGCAGTTTTTCTGAAAGCCTGGACAGTACTTTGCCTCGTTTGAAAGCCTTCCAGAAATCCTTCCTAGGTACCACATCCTCCCCCGGTGAGCCAGACCTGAACAACTCCCACTTCTGGCTTCTCCCTGTGCATCTTCTCCGTGGCTCACCTGTCCACCTGGGCCCTTTGTCAATCTGACTCCCGTCCACCTCTAGCTGCCCTTTCTGCTCCCAGGAGACAGTTTCTAATTTGACTCATATTTTGACCCACGCTCCAAATTTGGGGACCGTGACTTATGCTCGAGGACACTTGGGTATTAGGTTGAGCTGAAGATACTCCAAGTTTGCCTGTGTCCCCTAATAATATTGGTAGTGATATCTTACACATGTTCATGGTGTTTTGCATTCTTGAAGATCTCTCTCTCTCTCTCTCTCACACACACACACACACACACACATACACACTCTTAGACAGATGGGGCAAACAATGACAGCCTTATTCAACAGAGGAGGCAGCAACCATCCAATGACAAGGCTCTCAAGGACGGAGCAGAGATTGGAGCCAGGCCTGGCCTACATGACTCCTGGCTCAGTGCTCTCTCTCCTGAAAGGGTTTCTCAGCAGCACGAGCCCCCTGAGGGCCACCCTCCCTAAAGGGAGACCTGTATGCAGACGATGAAAGATGGCAGGGAGGCATGAGGGGCCTGGAGAGCTAGGGTGTGGACTTGAGCAGGTGCTTCCAATCGGTGCGTGTTGTTGGAAGGGACCGGTGATGCCCCATGGGTGGGCATGCAGGGCGCAGCCCAGGAAGCAAGAAGCCAAGACCCAAGTACCCAGGAGCTCTGCAACGCTTGAGGAGCAGTGGACAGGTGGGGGTGGGACCCCTGCAGCTACCTTCAGAGGCAAGGGAGCACCGCCCTTCCTCCAGGACTCTGGGAGGGACTCATGTGCCTGAACCCTCAAAGAAAGCTGATCCCTGAGCCTCCAGGCTGTGAGCAGGACAAGAAGAAGAGCCTTCCCAACAGCGATGCCCACCTCCGTCCACCTGTCCCACTGCTAAGGTGTTTCTATGGACTGTGGCTTTTCTGGTTTTAGCAAAATGGGAAGTTTACCAGAGGAGTGGCTTCTGTGAAGTCCATCAGGAGATCACCTGGCTCCAAGGTAAAGGCACCTCCGTGGTCAGAGGGACTCTAGGAAGGCAGACAAAGATGTCCTAGTTAATGACAGTTTGGGGTTGACAGTGGAATGTCACCAGAAAACACAGAGGTCCCCTAGCCCCTCTTCTCCCCCCTTTCTAATACTGAACTTATGATGAGCTCCCCACCTCCCTGCAGTTCTCTCACTCAGCAGCATGCAAAGTGTTAAGACCAAACTCCAAATTTTTTCCCCCTCAAACCTTAATGAGTAGAAGCAGGGTGCAGGGTGGGTAACTGCCTTTTATTGGGAGCCACAAACAATGTTTCTGAGACACTTCAAGTGCTCTCTGACTGGTCTTCTGAGGGGAAAACACTGCGGAGAGTCCCCTGCGTGTTTGGAGGGAGCAAAAGCCCCCGTCCTGGATCAAGAAGGTCAAGGTCTCCAGGGGCTAAACTCCCCCGCACGGTAATGGGGACGATCTTCACAGTGGGGAAGGGGTGCCTCTGAAAGTCATGTTCATTTTTGGAGAAAACACTTTTATTCTTTTGTCCTGGCATGGGGCTGGGGGGGTTGGGGGGGGTCTCGGCACCATAGGGGGCCTTGAGGCCTTTTGTGGGGGTGGAGGGGAAAATCCCATCCACTTGGCACAAGTAGGACCTTCAGCACTGAGACCAGGAGGGGGAGCCCTGTGGCCTCTGGTAGAATGTCTCCACCTGCACCCTCCCTGAACTCCCGTCTGTTTTGTACATGTTTTCACTTGGTTTCAAGCGTGGGGCAGGGCACGTGACAGGAGCCTGAGTCCACACGTGGGACAACGCAGAATGAGGAACTCCACACTGCAGAGGGGAGCCCAACTCGAGGTACCAGGGGGTGATCCACGGAAAAGCAGGGGCTTCGGTCTGAGCCAGTCACTGGCTGAGGGGGCCAGCCAGGTTGCTGGGCGGAACGGGAAAGCATTCCCGGAGACCCTGGAAAGGGGCCCTGGGAAAGACGGGTGTTGGTCACACAGGGTGTGAGCCTGGACTGTGGCACCTGGACATTACCGGGAGTCGTCATCCTGAAGCCGCAGAAGCCTCCGACACCCAGTTCCTCTGGTTTGCATAGGTGCTTTAACCCTCTCTGGCCCCAAAGCCAGCCCATGAGCTGGGCAGGGTGGTGGATATTATTCCCATTCTTAGGAGGAGGAAACTGAGTCTGGGAGAAACAAGGGCTGCAGGCCCACAGTTCATTTCAAGCAGCCATAAGGCGTGAGGAAGAAGCAGCTGGGAACCGATCGAGTCCAGGCCTCAGGTCCTGCCTTCAGTCAGCACCCCCAGTTCCATGCAGACCCCAGGCCTCAGCGGGGTCCATGGACCAAGCCACCTCTATCTCAACATCTACCTGGAGAACGAAAGATTCAACTATGTTCGGGCCAGATGCTGAAGAGTGAGCACAGCTAAGTGTCACTTAGAGGAAACCAAGAGAAATGTCTCATGTGAGGTCTTTGTCACAGCCCATTCACATCGCTGGCAATTTCCCGAAATTCCAAACTACCAAATAGAATACTATTTCCCATCATCACACTAGGTATACGGGCTCTCCAATATGAGGATCGGGATGGGGCTGCTTCTGCATTTTATTCCTCCAAGTGTCCCATTATGGGAGGAAACCCAATTTCTCACATTCTGTCTTTGCATTGATTAGTCTGTGTAGCGATGACATTCTGAAATCAAAATTGCCCTGAAAAATCTCTTTAATTTCCCTTAAAGTGCAGTGTGCATGGTTTTATATCACACTACTTGTCTCTCACAAATGCTTAGCCTATCTTCCGGGGACAGTTATAGTAAAAACATGCTTTGGTGGTCGTTACGTTGTTTTACAAGTGCAAGTCTCCTACAAGCATTGATTATGCAAAATTTAAATACGCAATGGAACACTACGCAGCAGAAAGAAAGAAGGAGCTCCTACCGTTCGCAACAGCATGGATTGAACTGGAGAGCATCATGCTAAGTGAAATAAGCCAGGTGATAAGGGAGAAATACCATATGATCTCACCTATAAGTGGAACCTAATCCACAAAACAAACAAGCAAGCAAAATAGAACCAGAGACACTGAAATAAAGAACAAACTGACAGTGACCAGAGGGGAAAGGGGAGGGGGATAATGGGGGAAAGAAGGGGAAGGGTCAAGTCAAGGAACCTGTGTAAAGGACCCATGGACACAGACAACAGAGCGGGGAAGGACGGAATGTAGAAGGTGGGGGTGGGAAGGGCAAGGGAGAGTAATGATGGGGACAACTGTAATTGCACAACAATAAAAAAATTTTAAAAAAAATGCACACAGATGCCACACACTTAATTTCTACCCAAGTCCCAGCAAGTGCAGCTCTTCCTCAGGGCTTTTCTCCCTCATACCTTGGTCCCTGGGGACAGCTGGCTCTTGCCTTCTGAATCCTGAGGCGAGCTGAGTTTGTGGACCTTGGGGGATGCCAGTGGCGCTGAGACTTGCGTGGTGGCAGTCGTGGTGGTGGTGGTGGTTGGTGTGGGGGTCACGGTCACGCCTACCGCCTCGGCCAGCTCTGGAGGGAGGTCGTCTTCATCACTGCGGTTACTAAAAGCACATGCAGCTCTGCTCATTACAATAATAAACAGGCTGTGGGCAGTGGGCGGAGGGGCGGGAGGGGCGGGAGGGGCGGGGCAGCTGGGGTGGGAGGCAGGGGCTCCCCAAACGGAGGTCTACCAGTGGTCCCGCAGACAGGACCCAATACAGTGACATTTTTGTCAAAGCAAATTTGGGGTGGACTTTCTGTCACTTGCCAATGGATTAAAACAATTTTTTTTAACAGAAAGGTATACATAAGATAATATTATTTTATCCATCTGTAAGTGTACAATTCGGTGGCACAGATACATTCACAGTGTTGTGTGATCGTCACCACGTCTAGGCCCAAAGCTTTTTTGTCATGCCCAGCGGTAGCAGTAACTGCACCCACTCAACAACAGCACTCCACTGCTCCGCCTTGCAGCCCACAGTGACATCTGTTCTGCTTCCTGTCTGGGTGAAGTTGGCAACACCAGGTACCTCAGAGAAGTGAAATTATACAATATATGTCCTTCTGTAGGTGGCTTATTTGATGCGCCACCATGTTTTCAAGGTCCACCCATGTTGTGGCACATGACACAATTCACTCTTTTTATGGCTGAGGAATACTCCATTGCATGGCGAGGCAGGCCTTTGTTTATCCGTTCACCTGTTGGTGGGCTGGGGTTGTTTCCACCTTTTGGCTATTATGAATAGTGTTGCTATGAACGTTGGTGCACGTGTATCTGTTCCAGTCCCTGCTTTTGATGCTTCTGGATTGAAATTCCACTTAGGAGTGGAACTGCTGGGTCGTACGGTAGTTCTATGTTTAACTTTATGAGGAACCACCAAACCAAGGGATACTATTTTAAGCGGCCTCCCGTCGGAGAGTCAGTGCCAGGTTTGTCGGAACCCATGGCTCTGAGTGAAGGCTGTAAAAGCCCTTTTGTGGCCTAACAGCTACTGTCCCTTTGGTGTGACACACTGGTCACAGGGGAGGAGTCGGGCACCTTTGTTTTAGGGCCAAGTAGCTCTGGTCTTAGAACCTCCCTGATGAAATGGGATGACATGGGCAGAAAAGGACACTAGAGGGGAAGTCACCATGAAGGTCAGGGAAGTCTAAGTTGGTACCCTGGCTCATCTCCAAGGCTGGGACTTGTGGGGAAGGTTTGATCTCCCAAAGGGTATGTCCTTCTGATCTGATCACCCAGGCACAGGACCAGAGCAGCAGCACTGAAGCCCCACTCTTGGTACACGCAGCACTTTCTCAAACGTATAGAAATTCACACAAGCCTCCAGCCCCTAATGCCAGCCAGTCTGCTGCCCGAGCAGGAAGTGGCTAGCTCAGCAGGCCTGGGAGCTCAAAACAAACGCTGCACATCCCAAATGAAGCACTGGTCATGGACAGCTCCTGGGGGGGCCTCGGGGCCCTTGGGCTATCCTGCCTGAGAAGAGAATCTGTGTGTCCCTGAGAGCTTGAGCCATGCCAGACAGTCCATGCTATCAACGTGATTTATGGTGAACACCTGTTTTTGCATGAACGCCTGGGTTTTTGGGTTGCACTGTATCAGTTTGATCTCTAGGAGTGGGTGGAGACCGAGTAACTAAGGTCAGTCACGTGAGTGGTCTGTACCTGCATGAATGACCCCCCCCCCATCGCCCCAATAAATGCTCTGGATGCTGAGTCTCGAGTGAGTTGCTCTGGTTGGCAATACTTCATGTATGCTGTCACATGTTGCTGCTGGAAGAACTGAGCACTGCCCGTGTGACCCCTCCAGGAGAGGATAATGAGCAGCTTCTGCCCGGTCTTCCTGTACCCACTCTGTGCACCTTTTTCCTCTGCTCCTTTGGGCTGCATCCTTCCGCTCTGATAAACCCTAACTGAGAGCAGAACAGCTTTTCTGAACTCTGTGAGTCCTCTAGTGAATTATCAAACATGAGCGTCATCTTAGGGAGCCTGACACACCTCCCCTAAGTGTTTCCATGTGGCACTTCTGGAGCCACTCTGGCACAAGGGTGATGTTTTAGAATTGTGGCTGAGCGAAGGAGTGGAGATGAAACACCTGTGGCCAGTGTGGGGCCCCTCATGGTGGCCTCACCACAGTGGTGGCCTCGTGGGAACATGTGGCCATGGCACACAGCTGCAGTGTATGGGTGGGACAGCCTGAGGAGGGCCCTGGGGATCTGAGGTCATTCTGTGAATGGAGAGGCCTCAAGAGGAGGGCCTAGGACTTTATTACAGAAAAGGGGGACAGGCAGGGTTTGAACAATGAAGTGGATAGGTCAATAAGATGTCACGAGTTTGGGTTCATGCTGACGAACTAAATCCGATCAGTGATGGTAATAGCCCATTGAATTTTCACAACACCTGTACTGTGGTTTTTGGAGAAGCAGATGATATTCGGCAGCTCATTGTGAAATTACTTGCCCAAGGTCACACATCTAGTTAAGTAGGAGGGTGGGACCAACCTTTTTTTATCTCATTAAAAAAATTGTGACCTGAAAAGCATAGTTACTATTTAGTTTTACATAAAAAGCCATTAAAAAAAAACACAGGTCATCTTTCACAGAAGAAAGCCAACCAATACTGTCTAAAATTCTAAAAGACACCAAATTCTTATTTTTGAAAAATAACCTTTTGTCTTAACTTAGATCTTATGGCAAAGAAACATATCTCTCAAGTTCATCAGGTCTTTCAATTTTACCTCAGTTTTGAGGTAAATTCACGTTAAATTCATGAAACAACATTTTAATAAGTAAAAATGTATGTGTAGCACTATTGTTTTCTTTAAAATGATTCCTTTCTATGTTAACAATATATATGCATAGAAAACTGTCTAAAGTAAGTCAGCAAGTGGAAACATTGCTTATTTTTGATTCTAGAGAATTGGTTACTTCTCTCTTTAGACTTTTCAGTCTTGCTTGAATTTTTGTAGACTTCTACCCTGTGTTTACATAAACAGTAAAGCTGTATTTCTGGAAAAGTAAAGCAGCTCATCATCTTCGAAACACACTAGGCTTTACAAAGGGTTTTCTTAGAGGAGGCAATGTGGTGAGTTGGTGAAATTTTCCTGCCTTCCCGGCCATGTATTAGCCATTGTTTCCAACAGGATTACAGGTCCTGAATGGGTGATAGTAACATTTTGAATTTCAAAATGTAAAAGGAAAGGCGAATCCTGCCAGCTTTATCCTTGGAGGAGCAGATTTTTCAACGTTTAATTTGTCCCTCAGAGATCATTAGGATTGTTAATTATTTGAATCTTACTCGTTTGGGCTTTCTTAGGAAAGACAGCTGCTTATACTGTCTAGAAGTGTCTATTAATGTTAATGAGGTAGGGTGGGTCTACCCTTAAGAGCCCCTGACAGTTGGATCCAGAGTTATGCTCTGTCCTACACTTTGCACGCTGGGAGACCTTAAACTTGACCTTTTCTCAGAAGCTTGCAGGTCCTTGAGAAGAAAGGAAGGGGAACTACTTTACCCTAAGGCCGTGTTACTAGCTAGGGGCTTTACCCACATTAGCTCAGGTCATCCCTCACAAAATTCCTCAGAGGTAGAAAACGCCTCACCCATTTTACAGATGAAGAAAGAGGAGTTTGTGGACTAATTTCCCCAAGAGCTTCCAGTGGTAAAACTGGCCAGGGCTCCATCTCATGCCTCTCTCAGGCCAGAGCCCCACAAGCTTTGCATTGTACCCAAAGATCCTCCTGCAGCTCACTGACCAATTCTGCACCCAGGCGTGATTGCCACAGCCAAGGTCAAGAAGTGAAACACGCCGTGGTGATCAGTACTGCTCCTGTTACAAATACCACCACCACCCTTACCAGAGCATTTACCTATCTTCTTTGGATTGAGTATTTGCAATCTGTCTTTCTTTCAAAGAAATTGTGAGTCCTCTGACAGGAATTGTCAAAGTCATTTTGTTCTTTCCCTGTGGTCCCTAGAACAGCACAGTGCACACGGTAGGTAGCCTAGAAACTTCTGTTCAGCTGAACAGAACTGGACAGACCTTGGTGGTTCCAGGACACTTTGGCTCCTCCCACAGGTCTCATATTGTTCATTGATTAGACGAGATGGCAGCTTCTGATAAGACTCCCCATGATACATGCTCCTGGTATTCAGGTCCCTGTGGAAGTCCCTCCCCTTGACAGTAGTGTCCCTAGTGAGATGTTTCTGATGAATAATGATGGGATGTCATTTCTGTGATTAGGTCACAGGAGACGGACTTTTGCCTTGCTGGCACTCTCTTTGGCTCTTCTTGTGTGCTTTTTCTCATGGAGAAAGCTAGAGAGACCCTCATCACTTAAGAACTGAGGGCAACCTCCAGCCACCAGCCAGCAAGGAACTGAGGCCCTCAGTCCAACTGCCCTCGAGGAACTGAATCCCGTCCCAGACCACATGAATGAGTCTTCAGAGGAGACTGCAGCCCTTGCCAAGACCTTGAATGCAGCCTTGTGACAGACCTTGACACAGACGACCCAGCTAAGCCGTGCCTGGACTCCCAACCCACAGAAATGGTGAGATAATAACTGTGGTTTGTTTTCATTAAGCCACGAGGTTTTGTGGTAAGTTGTTCACCGCATTTGAGGACGACAACTATGCAGTGTTTTCAGGGAGAAAGGTCTGGTCTTGTTATGACTTAAATTGGAAATAAACTGTCTTTGGGAATGATGTGAGGGGCTAAGAGGCATTCATAACTGAACATTTAGCATCACCTTTGTTGTTATAATTGAAAAACCTGCAGTAAGAACTCACAAACTGTATTGTCTCGTTAACTTCCTCACTCGGGGAGGCTTGATTTCCGGCTTTTCCACTGCTGGTTGGGTCGCTTCCACACGTATAGGAATAGGACTTCTAGAGACACACCAAAAAACAGAACAACATGGTTGCCAGAGAAGAGGGAGTTGGGGGGCATGCACGGAAAAGGTGACAGGGATTATAAACTACATCACAAGGATGTAATGTGCACCCAAGGTAAGTCAATAACATCATAATAACTTTGTACATTGATAGATGGTTGCTAGACCTAGCACGGCGATCACTTTGTAAGGTATGTAAATGTCAAGTCACTATGTTGTACACCTGAAACTAATATCATATTGTAGGCAAACTATAATTTTAAAATAAATAAGTAAATAAAGTAAAACAAAACAAAGCAGAACAACCCCAACAAAAACGTTTATGGTGTTGTTTTGGCTATAGGGGGCCTGCTTTCTCAGTTAACTTACGCCTTGAAAAAAATGACAGTTGAGGTACCCATTTTTTTCTCCTCTCCACTCTACTAATTAAATATAATTTTTAAGAAATGTCATAGGAAATCCAAAAAACAAAAAAAAGTCACAAGAAAGAAAATACAGCAAGCAGGAACTGAACGTTATTGAGGTATCAGATAAAATTTCCCTGCCAAAAACACCCATCCCCAATATCAGGGTTTGATTCATTACCAGGTCTTACTACTAAAATAAGCAAAGACGTACTTGTGGATAACCAATTTTTCCTTCCAAGTAATCTTGCAGCCATTTTATTTTAAACATACTCCCAAAGATATATTTATGGCCACGGAGTAGTTAATGTGAAAAAATGCATAATCAGAAGACCTTTAAGGCTTGCTCTAAAACATTTTAATTCAGTACATATGTGAAAATGTTAAAAATTAAATAGCCCTTTTAGATTTCCTCAAGAAAAGATGCCAGATAACCAGTGGGCCCTACTAAAAACAGTAATTTTAAGGAAAAGCTTTCACACATTCTTGTAGCGGTCACAACTGCTTTCATTTAAAAAATAAGAAATTACCCCCTGAGACCAAAGGACATCAGAATAAGTTGAGGTCCTTAGCCAAGGACCTCTGGCAAGTTAACATTTCTGTGTCCATTTTCTCTTCTACTCAGGGCCTAATAGGGTGATAAGTATGCGGCCCATGCCCAATAAGTGTTGGTTGAATAAACACATGAATGAGCAAATAAGGGATTAGAGTCAGTGTGTTCTGGGCTCATGACTTCCTCAAGCTGGAACCCCTGACTCAACTGCACATAGTCCTGGCAGAATTCATAGTCTACTAGGGGAGCCCATAACTTTGCTTGTATGGAATGGTTGGCATCTGAAAAGCTTCATGGAGAAGTTTGTACTCAACCACGTGGAGGGAAGACTTCCCAGGTGGGAGACAGAGTGGCGACCTGAACTTGCTGACAGGGAAGGTCTCGGTGGAAAGACAGGGACTTAAGAAGAGGGAAAGCAAGGGCCAGGTCCTGAGGGACCTCAGGCTGAGGTGTTTACACTGAAGGCAGTGGCAGTTACTGAAGGTTTCAGGCAAAGGAGTGGCAAGGTCAGACATGCATTTTAGAAAGGCCCTTAGAGCAACCAAGAGGATGCTGGTGAAGGAGGCCAGCTGGAGGAATCTGGGAAGACTTCAGCAGTAGTTATCCAGGATGAGAAATAGTGAGGGTTCGAGGTAAGCGGTGATTAGGGTCATGGAGAGGAGAGGACGGATGTGGGAGACAATATGAAAGTCCAACGGGCAGAATTTGATCACCAGTTGGATGAGAGAGGCAGGTAGGAGAAAGTCAAAGACTCCGAGGTGTCAGGTCTGAATAACAAATAGGTAACAATGCTATTAACCAAGATTGGAAAACAGGTGAAGAGACAGTAGGATAGGGTGGGAAGAGACGAATTAAAGTTTTGAAAAGTCCAGGAGGTAGCAAGGTATGTTTTTGGAGTAAGAAAAATTTATACCAAGAATAACTGGGCATTATAAGATGACATAGAGAAGTATTAATTTTTATTTTTAGTATCAAGTATAAGAATTTCCCACAGCAGATTTTCCTAGATCACCTGGGTGCTTATTGAAACTCTAGTTACTGTTCCCACCACTTCCCCCCAACCAAAGAATCTGAAAGGCCTGGAATGGGACCCAAGAATCTTAGTTTGTTTGTTTGTTTGCTTGTTTGTTTGTTTGTTTAAGGGTCTCTGCTTTTAACAAGAGATTGATGCAATCAATGATCCCTGGACCCATTTTAGGAAACTATCATAGGAAGACCATGCCAGTGTTATTAGACCACCCAGGTGTCAGGGGGCTGCCATGATCTACAGGTGGTTACTTACTTGGGTTGAGTAGGGAAGAGTTTCTGCTCTCTGAGATCAGGAGAGAAAGGTTTTTCTCTGGGTTTGGGTAGGTGGTGGTCAGGAAGCGTGGGAGAACATTTGTGGTTCTAGTACTGTTAAGGAGCTCAGTATGAGGAGCATACCACTGGACCAAGGGAACAATAATGAACCAAGCTGGGACAGCAAGCAGAAGCCAGGTCAAAAAGGGCCTCCCATGCTCTATTAGGGAGTTTGGATTGCACCCTGAGAGCACAGGGGAGTCTTTTAAAGGACTTAAGCAGGGAAATGACAAGGTCAGGTCTATACACTTGAGAAGCAATTCAAAGTGACTTCTTTGTTAGTACAGCAATATTAAAACTGAGAAAAGGCATTTTTGAAGCTTACAGGAAATTGTGGAAGCCAGTCTTTTTCTACCTCTCCAGGGTCCCATTCTCCCAGTTTTCTTCTTCTTCTCTGATTTCTATTAGCAAAGCCCTCATGCAAAACGTTTTGAGGATCATGTTGATGATACAAAGAATACTGTTTCCCCATTCAAACAAGAAGCAACAGACCTTACATTAGCATCCTGAAGACTGGATTTCTTATTGATATTTACAAACGTCGATTCCTCCTTTCCAACCTGTGAAGGAAAACAGGCAGGTTTGTCCAAACGGAATATCTCGGCATGCAAAGCTGTTCTCAAGTCTCCTACATTCAAAGGATTATAGAAATATGAAGGTGGATAAAGGAGGTGGTTATCAAGCACTCAGTCAATAACAAATACTCTCCGGTGTTTATGTAAGTTAACAAAAAAAAAATGTTTTCTTGAGTCATTCCCCATCATGGGGATTAATGCTTCATCGTTCAAAAGCAATCAATGCTCGCCTTCATACTTTCATTGAGCACCTGCTACGTGCCAGCTCATGCTTGAATGAGAAGAGGATGGTGTGGGAAAAGCCAAGCCCACAGTTTTACCCCCCACCTCACCTATTAGATCAGGAATAATAACCAGCTCTCACGCAGCACTTACAGCTTATCAAGGATTTCAGAACCTGTCCTTTCACCTAAGTGCAACAGCCTGGGAGGAACTGTGTCACACGATTTTGAGAGAAGCCTGTCCTCCTCCCTCTGGTGAGTCCCACAAAGAATGGTAGGGGAGGAAAGGACACCCACTTAGCCAGCCAGGCCACCTGAGCAAACACTGGGAGGCAAGGGGAGACACAGCCCTCAGTGGCCCTCATTACCCATCACGACATACAGAGCTGGGGCCTTCACTTACCCAATTAAAGACTGCACACCAGTTAATAACTTTATATTAAAGTCTCTTCACATAACAGGTGTGGTTCCTGTCTCCTGGCTGGACCCTGACCGACATCCTAGAGTACCTCTCTCTTCTCTGTGGCCTGGAGGAAATCCTGCTGGGTGAAATCAAAGGAATGCACGCGCTCCACGCACCTGGGCACTCACTCGGGAAGCGTTCTCCAGCTGGGCTTTCAAAATGTTGCACTTCACATGATCAGCCACGGGGGAAGGCAAGAGTGGGGTCTGAAGAGTCTTCTCAGAAACTTTTTTTTCTTCGGCCTATGACAAACCAAAATACAACAGGTTGGAAGCAAAGAAAAAGGAAAGCATACACATTAACCTTTCCTATTAATCAACCGCAAATAACACAGGCTTAAACATGCAGACAGGTCTCTCACCAAATCCTTATATTAGTATCAGTGCTTTTTCTATTTGCAAAGGCTTCACAAGCACCTCCCTTCATTCTGTGAGGGTAGGGAGAGGACACATTACAGAGCCCAAGAGCCAGAAGACAGGGTAAAGGTTCAAAGAGAAGAGGCTCATTCAGAGTCATACGGCTACATCCAGAGGCAGATCCAGGACCCAGGCTTCGAGTTGTCCATACCCTAGTGCAGTGCTATTTCCCCCATAACCGCTACCTCTTACCGATTCAATTCTGTGACTTGTTGGGTCAAGGGAAAGAGTACAAAATATCCATTGGTGTGTTTACCAGTGTTTATCTTGATGAAAAATGTGATTCTCAATGAGAAATTTGTATCTATGCTACTTCATTGTAGAGTGTCTCAGACTTCCACAATTTACTATTTTTGCCATTTCTCAGGTAGTAACCGAACCTGCACCCTATAACTCATATGACCCCGTGAAGGTGGATTACGCTGGAGCTACCTATTTTAAGTGTGCCCTGAGCAATAATGTCTGAAATCAAAGGCTTGGTGACTATTATTTTCCTTATAAGATACATTATGATAGCTACATAACTATTAAAAATACTCATCTATGTCTACAACCTGAAATCACCTTGGATGGCATTCATATCACACTCAGAGAAATAATGTCATATTGTTAACTGTGCCTGTTGTGGCCATTGCTTATTCCACTGGCAAAGAACACACATTCAATAAATAGCCAATGCAGATTATAATGACAGATAGCTCTTATTAGAAGAGATGTACCTTAACTAGTTATGTATTTATGTATGTATGTATGTATTTATTTAAATCCTTACCCGAGAACATGCTTATTTATTTTAGAGAGAGAAGAAGGGAAGGAGAGAGAGAGAGAGTAAAACATCAATCAGTTGCCCCCAAATGTGCTCTGATCAGGGACTGAACCTGCAAATTAGGTACGTGCCCTGACTGGGGCCTGGGGGAGGGGGGCAAACCCTCAACCTTTTGGTGCACGGGATTATGCTCCAATCAACTGAGTCACCTGGCCAGGGCTAGAAGAGATGTGTTTAATATGAAAGATACAAGGCAATGTGATTGCTCAAAGTCAATTTGGTGCTATCAGGATTAAATGCAGCATATTAGCCACAACGTACCAGGGCAAGAACAAAAACGATGTAAAGGCCTCAAATTCTGCAAGTTCCAAAATTATTCTCATTCACTCATTCAAAACTCCTCTGGAGCACACCGGTCCCCATCGCAGGAGCATTATGAAAGCCCTGGAGGACTTACCAGGCAATTGGCTGGTTGACATCATTTAAAAAAGAAAAGAGGGCATAGAACACAAGGTCTCAGTGGGCCCTCCAAATGCCCACGCACAGGCGAGCATTTGGTAGACTAAGCAGAACTTAGCAATTTCATGTAACAGCAAGATAAGCAGAGACGGAAGGCCTGGATCTGAATCTCAGCTCTTTCCCTGACTAGCTCGATAAAAAACAAGATGATGAGATGATGATGATAAAAAGAAAAATAATGCTAGTAGCTTATTCTGGGCAAGGAACTAACCCAGCATTTCCTTTGTACTGCATTCCATTCAGAGGTAGATACTATCACTGTCCCCATTTTAAGGATGAGAAGAACAAAGCACAGAGATAGTAACTCACTTGCCCAGGGTCACACAGGGAGTTCAAAGAAGAGCCAAGATTCACGCCCAGGACTGGGTGACTCTGAAGCTGGAGCCCTGACCACTCAGCTACACTGGCTCCCCTTATCCTTGCGGAGTTCAGCTTCTTTCTTCACAAGACCATGATGATGATCAAATGAGAAAATAAGATATGAAAGACACTTTCACGTTAGATCCTTTGGTTAGGAAAGAAAATATGTAACCGAGGAAGAACATCAGACATAAGGACATGGACGATCTTAAGCCATCAAATTGGGTGTAAAGAAAACTGACTCATTTGACTGGAATCATTATCTTAGGAGATTCAGAAGTTTCCAAAAGGCAAACAAGTAACTTATTTATCCTGAAAGATGAGGTTTACAGCACACCTTTAGGATAATTTGCCGTGTATTTCTAAATCCTGTTAGATTAATTGTTTACTACCAGAATGGGTGTTTTCCTCCATGTGTGAAGACTTAGTTTTAAGATCAGATTTCCTTTGGTGAATGATATGCTGGGACATAGGGATTAAATATGTTGCAAAGCCCGTTCGAGGTTTTTGACCATTGCTAAAGGGGATCCCATTCCACTCACAGTCATGCCCCGAAGACCTGCTTTTAAAAAACTGAACGCTGCTAACTTAAGAAAAGACTGAGAATTCAGTTGATTTTCCCCTTAAATTTAGTAACTCTAAACTGCTTTTTAGACATAAAATTCAAGCTGGCTTGCTCCCATTTGATCTGGACAAAGCGAGACCTACTGTTCAGCTCTCGATTTGACTCGGGTAGAGCTCAATCTAAATTTTGGAAAACTAGAGTATCCTGTGAATGTGTTTGTGTAAACGGCGTCTTCAGGGGAGAGAACCATCTAGATTACAATGCGACCACAATTCCAGCCTGGAGGATGGCTCTGAGGATGCTGAGCTTTCTCTTCTGCAGGACCATAGTTGGTATTTTACGTTCAGTTTGAATTGTGAAAAGATGCTTTCTTGTTCAGTATGGAAATACAGATTTCAAAACATACTCATGAATGACACTTGGCCTTGTCACTGGAAATGGTCCATTTATTTGGGGATGTCCGTGGGGATAGAGAAATGATCAGATGCATTTTTAAATTGTCAATACAAATTGTTTATACATTTGAAATCTGATGAGATTTAAATCCTTGTGATAATTTTGGGTACTACTTCAAAACCGGGAAATGAAAATGTCTTCTTGCCATTAAATCAAGAACAGGTAATTAAAAGAATCAGTAGATTCTTGGTCTGTGAGGCTGGAGAAAAATGTTAAGAGTCATCGAAGCCATTGGTCCCAATTGTGATATCATGATAAGTTAGGAAGTCTGTTCCACAGAATGTTTTATTAATGATAAAGAATTATAGTGTAAAGTAATATACTTTGCAAGGCCAGTAATATATCTGTGCAAGGCCAAAGTCAAGGTTATCTGACATCACTCTAGCCTAGTACTTGTTAATGGATGCATTTCTTCAAGTGGAAGAGAAAAGAGGGATATTATAGTTTAAGCTCCAGGGAAATGCTTAATAACTCACAGCTGTCTCAGCTTTGCTTCAACCCAGAGCAAGCCACTGTGGTCCACATCCCACCAATACTCACGGCGACTACAAATTGTGTACAGCTTCTGAGTTCTCTGATATTATACGCTATACTCCTCACCAAGTGTGTTTGGATTCTGTCACACTCTGGGTAAGCCTCTGTTAAAGCACTGATTGTGCTTATTGCATTAGAAAAGTTGAAAGCCAAGAGACGGAGAAAGACAAGTCTGGGGGGGCACATGGTGCACTGGGTACACTCCCCAGTGCCTGGTACAGGCCTGCTCAACAAAGAGTTGTTGAGTGAATGAGTAAGTGCCATCCTGCAGGGGGAATTCTTTCCAGCTGGCCCTCAGGGAGGGTACTGTAAAAGAAAAGTGGGTGAGGGGGGCCTTGAAGTTGAGGTCCCATTAAGGATCGAAAGGAGTTTTGGCAAGGGAGAGGAGTGCGAGGGAGTGGGGGGCTTCTGAGAAGCTCTGGAGGTCTGCTGTGGACTAGAGGGCTGGCTAGGGTGGAGGAACAGCCCAGGTGGGAGGTATGACATTCCCATGGTCCCCACTGAAAGAAAGAAGGGGGAGTTTCTGAGGCCAGATCCTCCAAATTCTTCCTATTTCCTCTTGTAAAAGAGCAAAGCTAGGCATTAGAGCAGAAGAAATGACCGAGGAGTGAAAAAGGCTATTCCTTTGGGGACTTTAAAAATGAAGCGGCTCTCAACCAGTGGCGATTTTGCCTTTCCGGGGACATTTGGCACTGTCTGGAGACAATTTAGTTTTTACACTTGGATAGGGGTAGTATTGGCATCTGGTGGGTCAAGATCAGGGATGCTGCAAACATCCTGCAATACACAGGACAGCCCCCACAACAGAAAATTACCAGTCCCAAAAGTCACCAGTCCTGAAACTGAGAAACTTGGAGGAGAAAAGGAAGAACTGCGGTGGAGTACCAAGGGCATGGACCCGGCGGCAGGGTGCCCAGATTCAGCCCCCGCTGTGTGACCTGGAGAAAGAGATTTCCCTTCCTCTGGTCTGCTGTTGAGAAGGTTGAACTAAATGATAGATCAAATCCAGCACCAATGTTCTACAGCTCTAAGATAAAATTTGACTTTTATAAAGCTGTCTGTTTGGATGAGAACAGATCTAGCCAACAGAGAGCCTGGCTTCTGCCCTGCCCCCCCTCCCTCCTTCCATCCCCCGCTTCCCTCCATCAGCATATAGTCACTGAACATCAGTCAGTGAGAGACAGGAAGTGCTTCAGACTGAACTGTGCCCACCCCACAAAAATTCCTATGTAGAAGCCCTGACCCCTAAGGTAATGATATTTGAGACGAGGCCTTTGGGGAGCACTTAGATTTAGATGAGGTCATAAGGTGGGGACCTCATGGTGGGATGAGTGGCTTTGTAAGAAGAGGAAGAGAGAAAGATCACTCTGTCCTGGAAAGTGAGGACACAGCAAGAAGGTGACCTTCTGCAAACCAGGAAGTGAGCCCCCACCAGGGAACCAAATCAGCTAGCAGCTTGATCTTGGACTTTCCAGCCTCCAGAACTAAGTCACGCTGGGCAGAAACATCAGAAAAGTCTGAGTAAGAAACCCCTCCAAGACAAAGGCACAGGGTTAGGAGGTGGGCCAGGGGTAATAATCAGAGGTCTAACGTGAGCCCGGGTCCATGCTCATCACCCAGCTTCGGTCCTCAGCACCTTATTTATGTTGATGTGCAGAGCCGGCCAGGGTCCCACAGCCTTCACGGTTTCCAGTTCCAGCTTCTTTAGATGGGTGGCTGTCTCACTGAACAGGGCAGGTGCTCCTGGAGTCAGTTCTGCAAGAGACAAGGGGGATGGAGTGAGGAAAGGTTGAAAGGACAGAGAGATATAGGTGGTAAAAGACGCTTGTCAGAGCCTGGGTGCCAGCACACTTTCTGCCTGCCTCCCCCCCCACCCCCACCCCGCCCCAGGAGCTTGAATCCTTTGAGTACACACTAGTGGATGTGCCTAACTCCCTCACATATGAGCTGGGTGGGTGGCCTTGGGGGAATCACTTTACTGCTCTGAGCCTCTAAGCCATGTTTAATTGAAAATAAAATTATTTACCTTGCAGAATTATGGTGAATAAAAAACGAGGTCCTTCATATACAAATGCTTTATTAATGGTAAAGCACTATGCAAATTGGAAAGATTAGTGTTCAGGCGAACAGGCGTATGAATGTGTCCTTGAAAACTAAGGTGCAATTCTAAAGTTAAATTCATTTTGATTTCAATTTCTGTACTGCTTTGTATTCGTTCACTGTCACTCCTCCCACTAGCTAATCTTTACCCATTAAGACGTTAAATATTCAATACTCATTACACACTAAAACTTGTGCCAAATATCATTTGCAACTGGGATCTGGGGAGCTGGAATGAAGAGATGAATGAGACAGACACTTGTGCAGATCACTCCAAATGAGAGTGATAAAGGCTTATTTAATTGCTATGGGAATGAGAGGGAAGGTACTCTAAAGCTAGGAATCGGAGAGGGATGTTAGAGACCCTTTCACTGACAACACTGGAGCTGGTTCCTGAAGAACCTGTAGGGGTTGGCTAGGGTCGAGAAAAGTATTTCAGGTGGAGGGAACAGCAGGTGCAAAGAAGAGCTGGGACACAGCACAGTAGTTAGTTCCCTGTGGCTGGAGTGCATTGAGGAGTGAGAGGAAGGCTGGAGACCTTGGCAGGTGGGCCAGGCTGTGAAGGCCTGTGTGGGCATTCTCGGAAGTGTGGGCTTCATCCCAGGACAGCAAAGAGCCATGGGAGGGTCTCAAGGCAACTGGTCTGAGCTCCCTGGTGAGAGCTCTCGCCCTGGCAGCTCTGATTCCGAGACTGCACTGGAGGCGCCCTTTAGGGGGATGGTGCAGTTATCCAGCTACAAACAGATCAGCCACAGCCTCGGGCAAGGGCAGTGTGGCTAGGATGAGGGGGCGGGGACCTGATTCTTCAACACTAAGCGGATGATGAGGCCCCCATGTCCAGCTCAGCCAACCCAGAATTGTTTCCTGTGGTCAGAGGGAGAAGGCACAATGGCTCTGTCTTTTCACCAGCTCACAGACTCATGAAATGTCAGCGCTGGAAAGTTCCTTGGCCATCCATTTGGACACGCCCTACCCCACTTCCCAGATGAGAAAACTGAGGATCCAAAAGGGGAACTGGCTCAATAGTGAGTATGAAAATCGCAGCCTCTTGGCTCCTGCCTCCACCTCAGGGCTTTTTCAAACCACATATGATAAAGATCAGACCTTCCCAGCCCTGCTCCCCTCCCCCGCTGTCACATACCAAGTCTTGGGTAAAATAGAAAAAAAGTGAATTTCTAGAAAAATAAAATAAGAGACATACAAAATTCAAGCCCACATTGTTTTAGTTTTAACAGATGGAAAATCACTGTCATATTGCTAAGGATGTTTCTAATTGCTTAGTCTACATTTCCATAACCTCTCCCGTGGGGACCTGTCACTGCACTCAGGGTCTACCTGAGGTCACCTTGCTCTCAGAAGAGGGATGTCAGAAAGGGGATAGAGTGGGTTTTCCTGAAAGTTGGAAAGCAGAGATTCTAGCCACCTTACTCCCCTCCTTCTGTTGTCCATTGCTCTGAGCCAGTGCTGGGTCTGCTAAGCAATGAGGAGGTGGAGAGAGGGTTGCTCACCTTGCAATGAAATCAGAGTTTACTGG
The DNA here is from genome assembly GCA_007922815.1 of Macrotus californicus. Classification (NCBI taxonomy): domain Eukaryota; kingdom Metazoa; phylum Chordata; class Mammalia; order Chiroptera; family Phyllostomidae; genus Macrotus; species Macrotus californicus. Next base: position 51,929 of record VMDR010001121.1, read on the forward strand.
TAAATCGTATTCCCTAAGCTGTTCCTACCTAAGTGCTCAAGGCTCTTGTCTGCCACTGCCCAGACCTGGGAACCCAGCACTGCCATTACCAACGGTTCATGTTGCACTTGAAGGGTCTGTCTCAAGAATGTACGGATGCCTGCCACACCCTGTAGCTTCCCTCACTCTACCCTCCCTGGGCTCCTGAGCTCTACTCACTTGTAAGTGATTTAGTGCTGGAGTTTGGGGACCTCAAAGGTCCCTCCTTGTTCTCCAGGGTCAGCGAGAGACCATAGTTGGGGTGGTGCTGGTGCTGGTGCTGGTGCTGGTGGTGGTGGTGGTGGTGGTGCCTTCCCGAAGCTTTGGTAGTGAATGGCGTGCCCCCATTCTCCTCGATGCCGAAAGGCAGCCGGTCGGAGCTGCTGAGCCCTGGGGAAGGGAGCGGGTAGCTGTGGAGGGTGTCAAAGTCAGGATTTAGAAAAGCAAAAGGCCTTGATATTCCTGTGCGTACTTTAAAAGATGTTCTCAGAGCATGAAAAACCAAGAGAAATCGGTTCAACAAACAGATCCATGGGGTTACAGCAGAACATGACATAAGGGTAATGTTGCACTCAAAGAAAAAGCAGAAAGTGGAAATTTATATACATCAGAGACCTTCAACCTTAAGAAATTCTTAACTTCGAAATTAAATAACTTCTGTTAAAAAAGACATTCTCTAAACAGGAAGGAGGAAATGAAAAGCAACAATAAAAATAATCTGGTAACCATCTTGTGACAAGATCATAATGAACTAGAAGTCTCAGAGTCACTTTTCCTTCCACGCCATCAACTCCCCCATGCAGAAAGCACCTTTTCATGTCACTGCTGTGACGCCTTTGAATTCCAATTGTTCCTCTCATTTTTATTTTTACCAATATTGCCTTATCTGAAGTCCACGCCATCTCCCACTTAGACGCCTCAGATTCCTAACAGCTCTCCCTGCCTCTGTGCTGCTCTCCCTCAGCCCACCTTCCACACACCAGTAGCCAGAGCTGTTCTGATTATGTTCTAGAGCATTCTGTCCTGATCACATTCGTGGTACTCCTTGCTCCAGGCACTTGCACACCTGACCATTACTAGTGATTCTCAAGCATCTAAGACAGAGACCCCTCTTTGAAATCTGATAAAAGCCATGGACCTTCCCTGCAGAAAAAGGCCCCAAGATGCAACATTTCACACCCAATTTCAGGCTCTCTATAGCCCCTCTGTAGACTGAGATTAAGAGCCTTGGATTGCAGGATAAAGACCCAAATTCATTTGTGTGTCACTCATGGTCCCCCATGATCTTGTCCCATTCTCTTTTCAGCTCATCTCCTGCTACGTTCTTCTCTGCACCCTACTTCATTTCCATCCTGGTGCCTTTCACCTCTGTCTCTTGGAGTCCTTCCTCATTTCTCAACCCAGCTAAAATGCCTCTTCCTCCAGGAAGACTTCCTGCCTTTAAGACCCAGATGGAAGGTCTTCTGCTCACAGCCCAAGCAGACCTAACCACTCTCTCTGCTCATTCCCGTAGATCAGATTTCTACTGCTTACTCCTTCTCTCTCTTCAAGGAGCTCACACCTCAGTGTAGGAAACACCATGATTCAGTCAGTTATGGAGGTGGAGGTACCTGATTCTCTGGGGGTTGGCGAAGGTGTAGGAGAATGTGTCTTAAGAAGGGGAGCATTCTGGTGAAATAATTATGTGTTGGTGGACATTCTTGAAACAGAATCCTCTTTCTCAGGGGAAACCCCATTCCTATGTTTGCATGAGGTTGATTATTTCCCTTCAGGCGTGGGCCTGAGACAGAAGCCTGGCCATTCAAAGTTCTCCATCCATTCACAGAGTGGTTTGCTGTGGGATGTGATCCAATCAGGGACCAGCAGAGTTTACCCCGAGGTTTATCACATGGACACCGAGAGGAAGGGTCTCTCTTCCCTTCTGAGAGTGAAGCAGGGCCGTACTGTGACTTTTGTGCGCCCTAAGTGAGCACCTGTGCCTTTATCGCTTCTCTATGAGAAAATTAAAAGTTATTCTTTATGACTGCATTTGTATAAGAACTAATACCATATATTAAACTAAACCATTTTATTAAAAGCTCATTTTTATTTCTGAGTTTCAAAGAAATTTAAACACTTTTTTGTGGGCCCCCTAAAAGTATTGTGTGCCCAAGTTACTGTGCCTGCTGTGCTAATGAATATTTTGGCTCTGGCTATAAGTTGAGGCTACTAATGACCACACTGCTTGGACACAAAGAAGTATGTGTGAGAATGAGGCCAGGGCACAAAAGACAAGATGAGGTGAGGTGAGGGTACAAGATGAGCAGAGGTTACAAGTAGACAGAAAGAGAGGAAAATCCCTTATGGTATCATTTGAACCTCTGGTTCCAGCCACACCTGAAGCTGCATCTACCACTGAACTTTTCAATGATAAAGTCCAGCAAATTCTTTTCTGTTATTTATTCATTTATTTTTGCTTGATGTGGTTGGATTTCTTGCGTTTATAACTGGGATGCTCTGAATCAGTGGAGGTGTGTTATTTTGCTATGGTTTTTTATTTGTTTTGTGGGACTTTTTTAAGGGAAGCGGTAGAAATGGCTATTGTAGGTGCACGAAATAGCAGGAGCACAGGAATGGCGGCTGAATGAGCAAGTTGGCAGGGGAGGGAGTGAAGATGAAGTAGCAGGAGGTGAGACTAAGCAGCTGGGCTGGTGCCAGTTAAGAAGGGTTCCTCGTGCCGGGTTTACTGGAGGGCAAGAAGGCCCTGGGGAAAGAGCTTAGGCAAGGACACAGCATGACTGGAATTACAGTTTAGAAAGTTCATTTTCCGTGCTGTGTAGAGGACAGACTGGTAGAGAGAGACTCCAATCCCTTCCTGCAACAGGGCTGGGCCTGAATAAGCCAGTGGAGTGAGTGAGGTGAGGAGCCTTCGGGGACCTTTTCAGAGCAGTGTGAGCAGGGCTTGTAGGCCTGGCGCCTAGGGCATGGGGCAGGGATGGAAATGCTGCAAATGGAGGATACTTTCCAGAAGAAACGGTGCTGGTGGTCCCCCCTCACCTCTCCAACCTGAAACATCACCGAAGGTATCTACCCTCCCCATGGAGGCAGCAAAAAACACGTAGTTGTTGACCGGGTTCCAGTCTCACTTCTACCCCAACCTTGGGAGGAACCTTGGACAGTCACTCTGGGCCCCTGTGTCCTCCCCGTGACAGGAAGTGGGTCAGACGACCGCCAGCGTCTTCTCTGGACTGCTCCCTGCACACTGATGTGCCGCCTGTACGCAGTGACTCTTACCTACCCGTGCATGTGGCAGCTTCATAGCAGGATCCTGAAGGCAGGAGCAGCTTCTCTGTAGCCCACCAAGTAGCACAGAAATTCTCCAGACACCTTCCAGAGGAGCCTGGTCGGGGCAAGCTGGCTCCTCGTTACTTTTAGCCCAGGGTGGGGATAGCTCCATATTCCTACGCAGAACTAACGCATCAGGGAGATGCTGACACACATCTCAGCAGAGCTTCTTCCCAACTGACGGGCCTCTGAAGGGTGGCAAGTGGGTTGAACCATTTACTCTTTCAGTCGAGAAAGCCAGTGGACCAAGCCCGGGAGGCTGGAGCCTCAAGCAGCCTTGCCTGCTTATCCCAGTGTGCTGCCCAAATGTATCTTATTCCATGTGTGCTGAGGAGGAGAAAAAATTCAGAGGCACGGCCACTTGTCCATACTCCAGCCCATCAGCCTGGAACTATGGGTGTCCAAAGAGGGACGCAAGCCCCGTGTTTTTACACCAGACGGTGTCAGCCAGAATCAGCCTCCTGACTGAACACTAGTGCATTCACCGTGCTCCCTAAATACTCACAGAGGGAGGAAAAAAACAAACAAAAGCTACCTTGGTTGAGGGGCCAGCGCTGTGCCATCTATTAATTTATTTTATCTTCAACAACTATTTGAAAAAGGAATGAGTATTATTACCTTTATTTTACAGATAACGAAACAGGAACAGAGAGACTAATCAACTTCCCTAAAGCCACACAGCTAGCAAATGGCAAAGCTGGGATTTGAACCCAAGCAACCTGACTGTGGAGCCCTGTGCTCTCTCAAGCACTAAGAGACACCGTGTTTCATCTTTTTGTGGACAAAAGAAGGAGCATAATGACATGAAAGGAACACTGGTTGGCACTTATCTTTGGTTTTACTGCCACTTAGCTATGTGACCTTAAGTAACTCATTTCACTTATCTGGACCCCAGGCACAGCATATGCTGACAAACATTTATTAAGCATTTATATGCCAGGAAGTACAGCTCAATGAAATATTTTGATTTCTGCCATGTCCAGTTGAGAGACAGGACAAGGCGTTAGTTTACTCATCATGGTTTCCAGGATACCTGTCGCTTCCTTCAATTTTTATTTAGTGGAGACTACACAGAGTGGACCATTAGACCAACGTATTTGTTACAAGCTCTTACTGAACTCAGTGGAAGCATACCCCTTGGCAGTAAGTACAGGCAGAAAGTGTATTTGAAAAACTTTATCTTTTTCATAATGGGTTTGAGAAGAAAATTGTGCAAACATCTTAGAAATGTGACACCTTCCAAATGTTAGGTCTATTAATTAAGAGATGGTTTCTTCCAGTAACTTAGCAGTTTTGTTTTTTTTAAAGAGCAACTGGAAAGAAAAGATGTCCTCCCTCATTTTTCTCTTTTCTGAAAAGGTCAAAATCACATTTTTTGGCATGGTTTAGATGTCTTTATATAGACTACTAATTGGCAGAAGCGAATTTTCCCAATTTGTATTTCTTTGAAGACATTTTCCAAGCAATCAACTTGGAAGTGTCTAATTCTGGTGTTAGCACAGGGGATGTCTAAATCCTTATAGGCCAGGAACTCTTCTTTTGATTAGTTTATTAGCTACCTGCAGCCCAAGACAGTCTCTTCTCAGCATGAGCCCCTGGGCCTGTGTCAGCACCTGGCGCAGGGCAGAAGCTGGGTAAATATTTGTTAAGTGAATATCATAGAGCATTAAGTTTTCATTCTCCCTTGGTTTATGCATCAAGGCTTCCCTTTGGTCACAAATCCCCCAGGTTTCCTTCACATCACGTTCTAGTCTCTGTCAAATGGTGAAGTAAACTGTTCCACACTTTAAGGAGCAACCAGAGCCTTTAAGGTTCAGTGGTAACTGAGTCTCTGTCCTGCGTGGGCCAGAGCAGGATGTGTGCCCCATCTTGGAGTCTGGCATTTTCCTTCGGCGAAGCCGCTATCGAATGGGTTCAGTGAATGGCTGTCGGCAACATTCATCTTATGCAGACAGTATTCTTACTAATTTTTACAATGGCTTTCTAATTGTGCGCGAGGCACCGGGAAGCTATGGGGAAGGGCTCTTCAACTTTTGTGGTGAGACCTGGGTTTTTGCCATTCCAGATCAATTTCAGGATCTGAGTCCAAAGAATAAATATTTCATGAGTTCATTTTTGCACTGAGGCTTATGACTAAGAGTTTATTCAATTTCTTTCCTGCCCTAAAAAAAAAAATACAGACGTAAGGATAGTTGTTTTCCTTTACAGCATTCACTTCCAATCAATCTACTAGTGCTTTCTCTTCTTAGTTTCTTACAGATTGGGGAGGGGGGGCTGTCATTTCTGCATTCCAGTGCTCACTCTGCCTTAAATGAAGATTCTTTTTTTCCAAGTGAGTAACAGCATTAGCTTGTGCCTAGCCCCTGCTTTAAATGCATCCCACACAGTATCACACAGGAGCCCTCAAGGAACAGAGAAACAAAATAATCACTGCCATGAAAGCGCAGCTGCTAGTGTGTAAAATCATGTTTAAAGAGCCAGTCGGTCGTCTTCCATCCCTGGCACTTTGGAAGAGCTAAGGCAGATGCGGGCATGACCTGATTGATAGTGTTACTCTTCCACTCTGCAGACATTACCCAATGAATGATGTTATCATTCATTCCAGAAAGAAGTTCAAGTTATATGCATACATTTCATGCTCTGTTAAGGGCAGGTTTTACATAATCTAACTGCACAAGATACCAGTGTGAGCAGGAGCTGGAACTGAACATGGGTATATGTTTTCGAGGTGATACAGATGGGATTAATCTATTTCGGTTTTCATGAGTACTTAAAAATCTCCTCTAATGATCCTCTCTCTCTGTTCTCCAATTCGGGTAGTTTTTCAGAAGCTTCTATTATATCCATCCTGTAAGCCTCTGAAGCATATTTTAGGGGCTTGTTTAATTGCCTTTAATATCGGTACAAGGTTCATTATTCAGCCGCGGATGATGCTGGTGGAGCCATTAGCACAGCGATGCCTCTCGTGTTTGAGGTTTCGGCTGCAGAAAGTGGCTGTCGAAACCATCCACCATTCAGGAGGGGATGATTAGGTAGGTTTCTGCGGGTTTCACATAACATGAGTCCACAGGGATGTTCCTCTAATTATTTCTAACCTCCTTTTTAGTGGATCGCCGAGACTGCAGCCATCCTGGTGTTTTCAATTCTGCAGGCTTTCCCCCAGTAATGCCACTGCTGAGTCTTGGGATGTGGCTATGATTTTAGATGCAATATATTAGAATTTTAATTGTACCTAAAAGCAAATTCGTCCTCCTGTGATCAAATGCACCAGGGAAATTCACAATGTCTGAGTGGGTATTTAAGACGTCTGAGTGGAAAGTTCTCGATAAACTCCCAAACAGAAAAGGAAACATGGATGTTAGAAGTCAATTCTTTATCTCGTCAATTTTTATGCTGCCCCTACTCTATCTCCAGGGCCTGGTATCCTGCTGACGGTTACCGGAACTTCTGGAAAGCCGCTTTCAAAAAATGTCTGGTGAATATCAACGTTTCCCAGCCTTCCCTCTCTTCCCTATTAAAAGGGCTAAGATGACATGATTAATTTTACTTCATCAGCCTGATCTTTATTAAAGAACATGACTCAAGAATAGGCATTCTAGACAGTTCACAGAAAGCAAGCAACAAATGGCCTTCAAACAGATGAAAAGGTGTGCGACCTTGCACGTAGAGAAATGCAGTTCACAAGGAACATCTGGTTCTCCACCCGTGGAACAAAGGCTCAGAAGAGTTAACTAAGTAAGGCTAAGGGCTTGCTTGCTGCGGGATCACGGAGGCCCCGTCAAGCTGCTGGGGTGGGTGGGGAGGGGGAGCGGCATAATCAGATAGAACGTCTTTGGAGGGAAATTGCACTAGACAATATCCCAATTAAATATGCACACATCCTTTAACCCAAGCCTCTGCTTGTAGGGAATTTATTCTACAGAGAGACTGGTTCAAGTGCATAAAACAGGATGTACAAGGAGATTCGAGGCAGCCTAAATGTCCATCAGTACTGACTGGTGAAGTAAACACACCTGCCCGTTTACCTGCAGAATCGCTCTAGATTGACCAGAAGAAAGGCTAACGATGTTTGTCTCTGGGAAGCGGAACTGGGGAACAAGAGGATGGGAAGAAAAAGTAACTTTCGGATTCCTTTGTTTGTATTTTTACCACTGTCTACAATACCTACTAAAAAAAGTTAAAAAGCACAGCGGTTCCCATTATTACTTTCACTTAAGTCTCCAAATAGCGAAATGGTTCCTCTGCTCTGTGTGAGATGAAATCCCAAGTTGGGGCGAGCAAGGAACTGAGCAGACGCTACGTTTCAATTCTCCAAACTTCTGAGTCCAATTGTACCAGCAGACGGATTCTCAGGGGTCTCACCAGTGCCAGCCTCTCTGCCTATTCTGTCACTTGCAGCTGGGAAAGCATTGTGCGCGCTCTGCCTGGACAGTGATTTCCCAGGACTCTCAGACAGAAATATCACTTCTATTTCTTTTCTTCCCCTCTCCAATTCCCCATGGTGTTTCTGCTCTCTGCTTGTCAGTGTTTCAGGGGGGTGTTTTTAGGTATTGTGTTAACCCTCTTCCATCAGACCTTTCCTTCGGAAGCAAGCACCTCTGTCCATTGCTAAATGTAGGCTGTACATCCCAATCTGCCCGCCTGGAAAGATACCATTCGTTGAGCTAAACTTTAAATTTCCTTGTCCTATTTCTCACTACATGGACTGGTAAGGCCTTCAATCTCAGAAAACCAAAAGAACAAAAACAAAACCCAACAACCAAAAAAAGCCAAAACAAAACAAAACCCACCTCCACTGAGAACTGCTACCAGCTAACATCAAACATTGTGCAAAGCGCCTCACATACACAACGTCATTTAATTCCCCCAAGTAGCTATTGTTAAACTCCCTTTCAGATGAGGAAAATGAACTGAAGAAAAAACTGGCCAAGGGTCACACGGCTAGGGAGTGGCAAAGATGGGATTCAAATCACGTGAGCTTCCCAAGGGCCCACGTTTCACCTGGTCAGAGGAAACACCTGCCCTGCACACTGGACCCTGGGGTCCTCTCATCAGCTTGCAAGGTCCTGTCATTTTTGTCCCTGCAGACATCCACCCATTTCCCCACAAGGGCCGAATCTTGGCCTGCGCTGTTAGGCTGGGGTGTGCCCATGCCCTAACCCTTTCTGTCGTTTGGAGTTCCCTGGTCCCTTGCTTTGGTGGGGAGAGCAGAACGATGATACGGACTTGGTTAGACAGACGTGGGGGAGGGACGTTATAATGAGTTAAAGCCTAACAGAACCACGAGAATTCCCACATTCTCTGCTTCACTGTGAGCCTAAGGAAGTGCAAAACCATGCTGAGAAGAAAGATCTAGCTGCTTGTTATGATGTATCCATCCATTTACTTTAATTATATTTATTTCATTCAGAACAAACCCAGGCGGGTATTTAAGAGGCCTGAGTGGAAAGTTCTCAATAAACTCCCAAACAGAATCTTACCTTCTAAACAACAACAACAACAAAAAAATTGTAATTTAAGTGAATCTTAGCTTCTAAACAAACAACAAAAAAAATGTAAGTTAAAAAGCATGCTTTCGAGTGAAATTGATGTCCCGTGTGTCCTACCTTTCAAAATTGAGAGATGAGACACATAAACTTTTCTACCTTGTTAACAACCGCAATCGAAATGTTTTTTCTTTTCAAATGGTGTGATGTGGCAGGAACATAGATTTGGTCAGGGATTAGGGCTGAAAGCTTATGTCCTCCAAAGAGCGGCAACACGTGAAGGGAAGAGGGGAGAGAGAGGGTGACCGCAGCGGGCGCCGTCATGCGTTTTTGTAGGAGAATGATGGACAGTGGAAGAAACCGCGTTTGCCTCGGAGATGCGAAGCCGTCTCAGAACTCCGTCAACTCCACCCCTGGGCTGAGACTCAGAAGCATTACACCTCTCATTCCAACTCCACCACAGCCGTCTGTGGAACCGTGATGACCACCCATTCACTTTCTAACATCATGTCCACTTTTGAAGAGTTGGCCTCCACTTGAAGACTGAGTTCGACAAGGGCGAACATAACCAGACAGGACACTGCGCTTTTCCCAAGCGAGGCCCCGCACTGGCCCACCTCACTCACCTGGGACTGTTAAAACGCAGGTGCTCAGCCCACACGCCTGACCACTGAAACAGAGCCTAGCAACCTCAATTTTTAATCAGCTGTCCAAGCGATTCTTCAGTTGCCTAATTTGGGGGGAAATGGGACTATCTGCAGAATTGCTGAGGATTTCTTTTTGCCAGGCTCGGCAGAATGCCGATTTCATGTTTGTTTCACGGTTGGATACCCCCCCAGGACTTAAAACGTGCCCTTTCATGAACAAAGAGTCTTTCCTATTTTTAACAGCAGTTTGTCTTTTCTCTCTTTCCCTTCTCTGCCTTGTCTTGGCATTTGTCTTTTGCCTTCTGTAAGAAAGTGGCAGAAGCCAGATCATCCTAGGTCTATTCAGGGTATTTACCTGGTACTTTCGGAAGAGTCAGGGAACTAACTTAGAGCTAAGTTTGGGAAATATTGATCCAAAGGGATCAATACAGCTGCTCAGGGAGTTCTTTGATGAGCTCAGATCTTAAAAGGCCCATTAAAAGCTGGAAAGCCAAGAGCAACCAAAGCCATCTATCATTAGCTGTGTTCAGAGCAGGACCCAGGAGGCTGGAGTCATGGACCTGGAAGGATGGGGTAATATTAACAGCAAGAAAAACAAAGGACTCCGCAACGTCCTTATTCCTTTGTCTTCAGTTAATGAGAACCTTTTCAGTGGAAATGGTAGATCAAGGACTGAAACAGGCAAGAGGGTTTTGAAGGTCAAGGTAACTAGCTGGCAAGATTTCAAGACTTCTAGTCTCTCTGAAAACACTGTCAGTCACTGTTAAGATATCCCGAGGGATCTCAGGAAAATAATGGATAATGCAAGACCAGTAAAAGTACCCGAGTTTCTAAAATGCAAAGAGCGAACTCCGTTAGTTGCGGATACCGCACTTGGTTTGGGTGGCAGGTTAATACTCCCGGAGAAGAGGCCAGTGTGTGAGCCCTGCAGAAGGAAGCAGTGGGTCATCTCAAGGGAGCAGCTCATTAAGAAAGCAAGGCTCACTTTCTGCTCCTGGGAAAAGGTGGCTGCTGCTGAACGAATGCCCACGTGGACAGGGTCACTGGATGGCTGGGAGAGGGTGGTGGGGCGTGAAATCCCTAGGCATCTGGGTGGGGTAGGAGTAACGGGGTTATTGGCTCACTGGCAAAGGTGACAGACAAGGTTATAGACCAATGGTGTAGAGGGGGCAGGGGTTAAACTGCTGGTGGTGGTGGGTGGCTTTCCAGTAAGTAACTAGATTGCAGTAGAGTGAACTCCTCACTGTCATCTAAGAGTATCGTGGAGATGGGGGTCGGCAGGGTCCCACATGGCGGGATGGTTAGCGGTCAGAGGCGTCAGAGCACAGAGGGGGAAGACACAGGCTTTGGAGTCCGAACTCTGACTTACCACTCACTGGCCGTGTGACCACATGCAAGGTGTCCAGTGAATCCCTAAGCTTGAGCTTCCTGTGTGTAAAAAGGATCCACCGACCTCACAGAGTAGTCAGAGGATCAGGTGAAGTGACATATGTAGAGTGTGAAGCACACATGTGGTTATCAGACCCCGTATATTACCATAGATGGACCAATGTCAATCTACCCGGGTTTCCTGCACCCTGCGGCCGGAGTGTTCTCTGCCGGGTGTAACACTCAACATTGTACCAGTGCCTCATGGCACCTATGAGAACACCATAGACACAGTGAATGACATTCAGATGATAAAGCTGAAGCCAGAACATGCGTGGTAGCCATCGTCCTACTCAAAATGCAGTGCCACAGACTGGATACGGTTGTTCGGGTGCCTCTGGGCCAGCTCAGAGACGATGTGTTAACTGTCTGCAATCTGGTTCGACATTTCCTTTAGAATGAATGTGAAATAATTCATTTGCTGAACAGACAGACATTCCTGGAGCACCTGTTATCCATCAGGCACCAGGGAACAAAGGTGGATACAGCACAAAGCTCATACTCAAGAGTGTACAGGCTCCAGGAGGAGATGAAGACAAGAGGCAGTTTTAATACAAAGTAGCATGTGCACCGTTGAAATAGATGGGAGCTGGGGGACAGTGGAACGGAGGGCAGAAACTGACCCAACTTGCAGAGCTGGGGGCAGTCGGAGTCCCTGGGAGAAGACGGAGGCTGAGTGGGAACCGAAGTGATGAGCAGAAGTTGGGCAAAGGGGAGGGGAGTGACATTCTTGGCAGAAGGAACAGTATTTGCAAAGGCACAGATCGCAGTGACAGCAGGGTATGGTGAATGTCAGGAACTACAAGCAGTGTGGTGCTGTAGGAGTTTCAACAGGAGGGTGAGAAATGAGAAAATATGCTAGCTAGGGCAACGAGACAGAAGTAGAGAGCAGGGGAATTCCACAGAGAAGGCCTTGGACTTCATCCCAAGGGTGATGGAGAACCCTGGCAGGTGGCAAGCAACGGAATGACACAATCAGATGGTGTTTCAGAAGATCACTCTGATGGCTGGGAGGAGAATGAGCTTGTCAGGAGAGGCTGGGGTCAGGGAGATCAGGAGGACCAGCTCTCAGCCAGAGAAAAGAGGCTGCTTCAAGGCTGGTGGCAAGGAGAGAGGACGGGCTGCCCAAAATACTAAGGAGGGAGCATTAAACAGACCTGGGGACTGCCTGGAAGCAGGTGGCAAGAGGGAAAGCAGATGCCGAAGATGTATACATTCTAACCATGGGCAGAAAAGAGAATTCGAGTGCAGTATTTTTCCCCTTTGGGTACGAGAGGAAAAGTTTTAATTTTTGACATGTGGAGTTTGAGGTGAACAAGGAATACACAAATTGAAAGTCAGTCTGAGATGCACAGGAATCTGAGTGAGAGATACTGGCTTCGGAGCCAGCAGCTTTGCAAAATCATGACAGATGAGAAGACCCAGGGAGACGGTGACAGTGAGAAAAGCAGATGGCAAGGGAAGGACTCCTGGAAACAGCGACGTTGCCCAGGATGACAGCAGCAGAGGCCATTCCAAAGAGCGAAGAAAAAGTCAGGGGGCCGTGGGATCAGCGACCGTAGAAGCCGAGGCAATAGAGCTTCCAGAAGCTGTGCGTGAGTCATCACCGCTGTCAAAGGTAGCAGACAGAGGTCCCTGAAGTTGAGGAACAAACAGTGTACCCGTGATTCAACCACGAGGAGGCCATGAGTATGCACTCTGGTTCGACTTCCTTGATTGCAGACAACAGAATCCACTCGAGTTGCTTTGGGCACCAGACATTTATTAGGACGGTGTTAGACAGAGTATGCAATTGGCGGGAGGCCACAGACGTGCCGGGGTGGACAGCACTCCGCCAGGGACGGCAGCTGCGAACACCCACCCTTACCGGAGGACTGTGACAAGAGAAACCCCACTGCCGCCTGTGCCCGGGTGCTAGAACCTTCGCCAGAGCTGCGTCACAGGAAGAGATGCCTCAGCCACTGCCTACAAGAAGAGCCACTCTCCCCCAGAGCAGCCTCATTCTGGCACGAGCTTGCTCCGTGCCACCTAACAGACTCCCAGACGCTCACTGTCACGTCACCTGCGTCATCCACAAATGACACTTCTGCGCAGCACAAAATGAAGATGGAGTCAAAACAAGCAAGAATAATCTTTATTCCTTGGAAACACATTTGTAAAAACGTATCAATAAGATTAAAAGCTTCAGAACACATGTATTTGTACACAGCACATACAGCGAGCATCAGGACATCTGCTAAAATGGGCTATAACTGTAAACAAATCTCTTCGGGGAGTTTATACGTGATACAGACTCCACTGTGCAGGGTGGGCAGCTGACTCCCTCCTTCTGGATAGATTTTTGGGGTACCCAAGAAAAGATCAGATTTTAGCAATGAAATATCTCAAGAGATGTCAATATTTTTTTTTTTAAAGGCTTGACATGGACCGAATTACAATTACATATATAAAAATGGCACGGGAAGTGATTTCACAAAAATACTAACAAAAAATATCTTAGGCCTATCTATTAAGAGAAACAATGTCCGACTCATGGCTTGAAACGGGGGGAAATAAATATTTTGGTGTGAGTTCTATCCTAAAAGACAACACATTGATTTCTGGTTCTACAACCTGACTGTGCAACACCCATCCTAGGCTAGTCTACAGAATGCTTTGGCACAACTTTGTAAAACCTTGCATGCTTTAATTTAAGCCATATGCATCTCTGATGGCATGTTGCTTTTTAAAAGAGTGAAGTCTAGGGTGAAAACCAACCCTCAAATTCTACAAATGTCGATAGTATATATCCATAATCGTGTCTTCTGAAATCATCCAAGTTAGCAGCACCAATCATTAGGATATTAAAAAATTATTCTTGTACTTGAGCAGCAAATCCTATCAAGATGGATGCTATGCAATTTATGATTAGTCAAATCTCTAAAATTCACAGTGGCTACACTGTCAAGATCTGAAATCCAGAGTCTCCCTGCGTTATGTAGCATCTAACAGGTTAACACACGGCATTTAGCTTCTGGATGGGGTAACCTCTGTTAGAGAGGGAGTACCGCAGTTCTCCTATGAGATAGCCTAAAAATACTAAGTTTTAATAAATCACAGAATTTCAGAGTTGGAAAGGACCTTGATGATCAGTTGGTCCAAGCCAGTCTTTTCAGACGAGAAAAATGAGGCCAACGAAGGGGAAGGGGCTTGTCTAAGGTGACACTATGGCGGGGGCTGGACCCTGGCCCTCTCCCTCCTCACCATCTTCTTGGTGCTTTCTGCAGAGCTATCTCCCCACGTTTCTCCGGTTTTATTTGGTCCCATTCATTAAATAACAAAGAAATAGCAGATACATAGGAACACAATAAGCAGAAGACTTTTACTCCAATTTTAAAATCAGAATATCAAAGTGATTCCTGAGCCTTTACCTACCTTCATTTTATTGAGAATGCAGTCAACGGTAAGTTACGACTAGCTATTGTGATTGCCTCCCGATATTTACACGGACACGGAAAACACCTCCCTGAACTATTCCTTAGAGACGCGTTTACAGACACATCCGCGTGAGGCCCAGACACTTTGCATGGAATGGAATGGAACTGGGATGGTGGATGGAAGGGAGGTGCTCGGTCTCTCACAGCGTGGTCATGAGCTTGTCTGGACCCATCACACTCTGCACCCCTCCTAAGTTCTTCTGGTTCTGGTTGTGGACATAATCGACATGGCTGTCATCTCCACTGGCCGACGCCTTCCAAGGCGGCCTGTCATCCTGAACGGATGGCCTGTTTCGTTTGCAGAGTGAACGGTTAGTGCGGGAATGGAAGAACATTCAGAAATGTGAGTGAAACAACATGGGCACAAAGGAAACAGGCAGGGAAAACCGTGATCGGCGTTGAGTGGGAATGGCTTGCACGCTGAAATGAACGGACGGCCTACTGTTACGTTAGACATTCAGGTGTGGGTCATCTACCAACTTCCACGTGGAGAAAAGCTCTGTCTGTGGCTGTGCCATCATCCCTGCAAGGTCTGTCTGGGGAAAGCCAGGTGAAGGGGAAAAGGTGCCTTTGCTGGGGGAGTCTCAGGGCTGTCATGCAAATGCGCCCTGTGAATGTCTTATGCAGCATTTACCAAAGTGTTGGACCGATGAACTCTCTTTTCCTGGGGCGGGTATCTCAGGCAGCGCTGCTCTAACTCTGGAGAGCCTGATAAAATGCAGAATGCTGGGCCCCACCCCAGAGCTCAGATCCAGGTCTGGATGGGCCTGAGACTCTGCCTTCACAAGCCCCCAGGTGACTGACGCTTGCTGCTGCCCCAGCCTTCCTCACAATTCTTGTTGTGAAATGCTGAGCAAGGTCATGCCTCTGGAGGAAATTAACATGGTAAACTAGGCAATTAGAAGTGTAAAACTGTGTCAAAACAAGGTTATTAAAAATAGCATTTCTATAAATCTCTTCTGTTTCTCACATCTGGAAAATAACCTGCCTTTGCCGTGCAGAAACATTGCGACTCACTTACTCCACCAGTTTAACTTGCTTTCAAAAGTCATGTCAAGTGTTTCTGCTGAATCGGCACTGTTCCACAGGATCCCCCAGAATCGTGGTCGGAACTGCCAGGGACCAAGTGCTCCGTTTGCCTCGCTCTAGCTGGGTTTATTTCCCTTGCTCTGTCCTCTGGGCTTTCACACAGAGCAAGGCTCCCTCACCAAGAAATAACTGTGCAAACGGAATTCACCAACTATGTTTCTCAAAGAGCTTCACACACATAAACACCAATGAGCACTGATCTTAAAAGGAAGGTCTGCCTTTAAAAAGCTCACATTAAAACACACTCGAGTCTAACTACACACACAAGGCAGGTGCAAGTTTACTTAGGAAGGGTTGTGGGAGGTGAGGGCAGAGGTGAGCCCACTCACCATCTACTCCCGTAAACAAGGTTTACTGGGTCGCAGCCACATGCATTCACTTCCTGCTGTCTGTGACCGCTTTCAAACTCCAGCGTGCCAGAGGTGAGAAAGCCCACAAAGCCCAAAATATTGACTATCTGACCATTTATGGAAAAACAGGTTACTAACCCCCTGGGTTTAGAAAAAAAAGATTCATTGTTACAAAAAGCAAACCCTCACCTCGTTCCTGAAAAAATCCTGTCCAAGAACCCACAACAAAATCCCCAAGCTCTAGGCACATTCTCAGTGAACGAATTCTCAGGACAGGAATAGGTGACTTAGAAATTTTAAGCAACATTTCTAACACAGAACCAACTAAAAAATATCCGAGGTTGAATGATTTAAAAAAAAAAAAAAAAAAGGAAAAAAAGAAAAAAACCGATTCATGTTGATGTCCTAAAGTGTATCTTTAGCAAATCCAAACTCTCTACTGGCTTCTTCTGCTTTGCACAGAATCAATCTCCGCCGTGACAGGGCGGCCCGAACAGCGGCAGCTGCTGCAGACCTTAAAGTCACGACTAAGCAGAATCTGCCCTTTCCCGGAGACAAGCACTTGTGAATGGCCAGGCACTTACTTACCTTACATTTGGAGAGTGAGGGTGCCACCGGGGCTGGCTGGGGTGGATGCTGGGATGGTACTGAGGCTAGAAATAAAACACCAAACATGGTTAGTCCGTGACCTTCTAATTTCAATGGTCTTCATTCACTTTCTCTTCTACGGGCAGGCACCTGAGGGGCTGTGAATGGGAAGGCTATAACTAAACCCTGGCCAGGGCCCAGAGTGGGGGTAGGGACGTTTGTTTCCCAGGATGATCTCCTTTCCCCCAGACAAAGGCTGGAGGCTGGGAAGCTGCCGTAGAAGAAAGGTGAATGCATCAGCTATTGAAAGGGTCCCCCCGGAGTGCCCAGGACTGGCAATATAATCACCTCTCCCAAGGGGAACAGACAGAAAGTGCCAGGAAGAAGGGAGAATGGTCAGCCATGTCCAGAAACAATGTCTGTCATTGCTGAAAGTGACGACAGCCATGGGTAACAGTTACGTCTGCACGGACACGGACGAGGACTGGACAGGGGCACCCAAGGGCAGCACATGTTCTTTCTCCCTTGTTTGAAGAGAAAAATTATTTCCTAACATCTGATCCAAAATACGGCCCCCCACCCCTCTCTTGGTCAAAATCATCCAGAGCACTTATTTATCTTGACAAAAGGGAAGGAAGAAATGTGTCCCTTTTGAGATGAGAAAACACATGCAGACTGGCGACTCACAAAATGACCCAGGGGAAAGACGAGATGGAGCTGGGTGGGTGGCGGGTGCCTTTCCACTACAGGCCTGCAGAGGGCAGCGGTCCCAGACGTAGCCAGATGCCTCCGGGCTTCTCCAGGCTAAACTTTCTACCTGGCAAATTAGGCCCTCCTGACATTTAAGGCACTTGAGTCTTGCCACCATCACTCTTTTAATTATTTCTTCCCCTCCGTCTCCCTTTCCTGCTGCTTTGGTTAATAAGCAGAAGGCTGCTCTCTGTTATGGAAAATTCTCAGCAGTTCTGCTCATTCAATCTTCACAGACCTGAGATGCCCTCCCTGCCTATTCTGTATTCCAAAGGCCTCTCTCTTTCCAAGATGCCTGTCAGCAAGTGCAGTCTGCAGCCCCCAAGCGGACGCACTGCAGGAGAAGTCCTCGGGAGCAGAATCTGAGAGCTGACCAGGGTTTTAGAATCACCCTGACGCAGTCTCTTCACACTTCCCTCCCTGAGGGGACCCAGAGACCCAGGGAGTATAGATGATTTGCCCAAAATGTGGTGGCCCCAAGCGAGGCTGCACAACTTGGGGCTTCAACAAAAGAGAATAATGGAGACTAGAAATGGATCTCCTATTCCCTCTCTTCAGACACAGCCATACCAGATTCATGGGAGACAGGGTGGGGACCTCAACCATAACGATCTAGAAGAAGGATACAGAACCTTCCTTGGTGTCCTTTGGTAATTCACACACTCGCAAGCTGTCCGGGAATATTTTTAATGTTAATCCACACGGTTCTCAATCAGGCCAGGTCTGTCCCCCTGAGGGTAACTGGAAATACATGCATGCACGTTTGCTTGTCACAAGGACAGAAGGGGTACCTTTAACTCCTGGACCGAGAAGAGGGAAGCTAAACATCTGGTGACTCTATGGAGAGTCCCAAACCAGGAAGACCTGTCCCTCCCCCAACGCCAAGAGCATCTGCATTGGGAACACAGCAACCCACCTTCTGCAGCCAGCTAACCTTGCTGAGCTCAGAGTCAGATAAATGCTGCAATTCCACCCCATCCTCCTGAACCCCATCTCAGCATCCAGATGGTTATTGGGTCACACCTCTCAGGACATCCTCTTCCTGGTCAGCTGACCCCCCAACCGTGAGAGAGCAACACAGAACCTGGAAGACTGGCCAGGTGCGGAGGACCAGTGGTTGCCAAAGACGTGGAGGTCAACAACTTGTGGGGAAGACATCCTGTAGATCTGATGTCCACCAACAACTGCCTTCCAGGTCGATCTGAGCAGAGAGTGCTCACTCTCAAGGCCAGGGGGAAGAAGGCGGGGCAGCCCTGAGCTGGGGCTGCTTTGCTTCACTTATTTTTTTCTGTCCTTCAAACAGTAATCACCCACAGACAACTCTTTCCTTCCCCCACAACATTTCAGCCATTCACACCTGAAAATCCTTCAAAAGCAAAAACCCAATCTGAATAAGAAGATTCAAGAACTTAAAGAAGGCGAACAAGATCAGGAAACCTGGCCTGTCCCCTGGCAGGTACAAAGCACCTTTTAGGTGTTATCCCTGAAAACTTGGATGTCATGTCCAGGTTCTGCACATTGGGAACATGACGTCACATCCAGAAGGCACTGTCACCAATTCCTTCCGAAACATAATTAGGAGACCATGTAAAGATAATGTACATGGGGATCCCACCCCCACCTCGGGAATTGATATCCACAGTAACGGAAGATCAAGAATGAGACTAGTCAGAATAAGGCTCCAATGGGAACTCCTTATGAAGTAACTTCGTTACTTGCGACATTCAAAACCAGACTGGTGACAGGACATAGAAACCTGGGAGTCATGTCCCTTAAGACATCCACACCGCCCAGGACAAGAAAGCTGATCCCAAGTTAGGAAGGAGGTCATCAGACATGGATGCTGCCTCTAAGCCCAAACAAATTACAACCTAGGATTCGAGGGACACCTCATCGACCCAGGGTCCCCCCACCTGGCTGCTCATGAGAACCAGCTTGGGAGCTTTGAGGCTCTCTCATACCCAGATCCCACCCCCAGAGCTCCTGACTCAGTCAGCCCAGGGTGAGGCTCAAGCACTGGTTATGGGTTTGCAGCCTGCCAGATGGTGCAAGCAGGGCTCAGAAGCACTGGTGCCGGTCACTTCCAGTCAAGGGGAGCTGAGAGGCTCTGAGGGCGAGGTGGCTTCCGAGGGAGGCTCTATACAGATCAGAGATAAAGGACTTCCAGGCAGACAAGCGGCAAAGGAATGGTGGGAAGAAATTATGGGACAACAATGACGTAATTCTCTGGGAGCGGAGCATGCGTGGTGTCATGAGTACCAGCGAGAAACACGAGAAGAGTAGGTCGCAGCCAGGTAGAAGACTGAATGGCCTGCAAGAGCTACCACGGGGAGTGGTGGGTGGGCAGGCAGGGGGCTGCGGGCCCTGCTGGTCGTCATGGGAAAGAGCAGAACGCCAGCCACGGAAACCCGTCAGTGCCCCTGCTGCAGGCAACAGGCCCAGCACAATGCTTTACAAAGTGGGTTCTAGAAGCCTCCACTGCACTGATGTGAATGGTGCACCACCAACAAAAAGGGGGTGTGTGTGGTGAAGCACTAGATTTTTTAGCGGGGAGGTGTCCAGCAATCAAATGATCTTGGGAAACACTGGCTTTAAAACAAAATATGCGTCTTTCTTACAGGATTTCTCAGCACGGTGGACACCCCAGTGTGCGCTGTGAGATCCAAAAAGGGAAGTGAAGGGCGCAACATTGCTCAAAGGAGTGGTCAAGGCATCCTTTCCTGGAGGCATACCTCAAAGGACTCATGTTCCCTGGGCCTAGGACACACTTGGACAAGAAGTGGCCTCACGTGGGTGCCCCAAAAGGCTGGCTGACCACCCAGAAACTTAAACACACGTCCCTGCTGCTTGCCAGTTGACAAGGTAAAGAAAAATAGGCAGCTCAGGTGATCAAGAGGAAGCAGGGGTCGGAAGAAAGATGCTCCTCTTACTATTTCCTCAAAAAAACAAAAACAAAAACCCTCATATTATTATTTCTTTAAAATCTGATTATAAACATAATGACTGCTCAGTATGGAAAGCTTGGAAACTCTAAGAAGCATTATATGAAAACCTTTAAAGGCAGTATCTTACCTGGTAATTATGGACTTCAGGATTTGTTTTAGAGCTAAAGGAAAAGAAAAGAGAAATGATAATGGAACAGGTCGGACAGCGGCATTATTACTGATTTACAGGCATACCTCGGAGATATTGTGATATTCCAGACCACCACAACAAAGCAAGTCTCACAACAAAGGGAGGCATAACCTTCTTGCTGACAAAGGGTCTTCCTTCAGTTTGTAAAGAAACAAACAGCCCCCGCCCCGCAACATCTGTGAAGCACAATAAAAGGAGGTATGCCTTTATTTAACCATCATAAACTAATTCTGAGCCCTGTCTCCTCTGTTAGGAACTTTCACGGATACTCTTTCCTTTTGGTTATTAGCTGCTTAAATGAACCTAT
Organism: Macrotus californicus; assembly: GCA_007922815.1. Taxonomy (NCBI): domain Eukaryota; kingdom Metazoa; phylum Chordata; class Mammalia; order Chiroptera; family Phyllostomidae; genus Macrotus; species Macrotus californicus. Next base: position 72,527 of record VMDR010001121.1, read on the forward strand.
GGCTGGAGAGGCCAAAAGCAGTTTTCCTTTAGGGCCCACAAATATAAACACGTGGGTGATGTTGCGGAGTCCTGGCTGGCACGTCATGTTTTGGTGGCAAAAAGGAGGTCCTTCCAATTAGGCAAACCCAGTCATGTTAGCTCCCATTCCAGATCTGCCCTGGCACTGCTGGGTGGCCCATGGCAACAGGCAGCTCCACTGATGCCCAGACTTTTCTGCAGCTGGAGGGGAAGCCACCAGCCACTTCTGAGCACCTGACACTGTGGGTCCCACTGCCAACAATAAGGAAGTGGGGAGCTGGCTGCCACCCTGGAATGTTCACTCCATATAAGGCTCTGTACTGGGAACCTCACATCTGCTGTTACTATAATCCACGCAACAGGGCTCTGAGGTCGATAAATGTTACCGCCTCATTTTACAGATAAAGGAACGGTTGCCTAACAGAGAAGTTAGGAAACCTGCTCAGGGTCAGCCAACTAATCAATGGCAGAGCCGGGGCGGGAATGAATGTCTGCTCAATCCTAGAGCCTATATTGCTTCCACTAAGCCAAGAAGGTTCTAGGCTCCTCATGCATAACCCTATTTTGCTGGACTTTTTGGTATTAACTACTATAGTGAAAAGGATGAACAGCAAAGGCTGGTATAAAACATACCGTGTTATTTAACAGGCAAGCTTGGCATCTGCCAGGAAAACCTCAAACAAACACGGCCCCACCAGCGGGCTGTGTCGCTAGGGTGACATGCTTGAAATCAAGCTTTGCTGTTTCTCCCACAATGAGAGGGAAACGTCGTGGTGGTGAGCCTTGCCTGGGGTCTAAAGGGCGCTGTGCTCTAGTTTTCAGGGAGGGCCTGCACGCAGAGCCAGGCTCTGGGCCAGATGCACCTCAGGCTGCACCGCATCAGGAAGGTGTGGTGTTCTGCAAGGTGCTATTTTCTGGTATCGCCTCAGCAGCCAGGGCGCCGGTTGCTCCCGGCCCCCACAGCAATCCTATCCACCCTGGATGCCGCAGGCTGCGGAGAACAATGCAACAGCTGCGGACAGTGGTTATTAGCTCATTTGTTCCTAAAGGGTATATTTACTTGGGTTTTTATTTTCTTTCTTTATTTTTTTGGATAATTTTTTTTTTTTAGTTTGTTTTGGTTCCCAACACATAATCTCCACTAGATGCTAAGTGGAAAATGTAATTTCATTAGGGAAAAGCAAACAAACGAAACAATCACTTCCTTAGCAAAGGAAAGAAATGCTGTAACTCACAAAGACTGAGAGTTAAAAGGCGGAGAGAGGACAAAACACTGGGAGCGCACTACCTGCCACAGGGATGCTAGAAACTGCACAAGCCGGAAGGCCTAAAGCCAACCCATGCAGGAGCCCTGCAACCTCCTCCCACCCTGGGGAGCAGAGGGGGAGGTGGGCCAGTGTGAGGCCCAGCAGTTCAACAGGACCTTTGAGCCCCTTCCTCAGATGCTGAGAGCTGCACCTAGACACAGAGTCAGAGGCATGACCCCCCAGCAGAAGGGTCCTGCAGGGAGTTTGAAATCGGAGACTCCAGGCCAAGTTCCCACCTGAGTAACACAGGGGCCAGTTATGTTCTCTAAAGCCTTGGGGATCTAGAGCCTTGGGGGCTATCTGTGGGGAAGGAGGGGGACAACAAGTGATCAGCAGGCACTGGCCCTTCCCTCTCTGCTCAGCTCCATCCCCAGGACAGCCACTTTCCTCTGTTCTCTGTCAGGTTATATCTGGGGGCAGTGGCTAAAAATCAAAGGCCAAAAAAGTTTGAAAAAACAAACAAACAAACACTATCTAGCCCAACCTCACTGTTTTCAAATGAGAAAGAGGAGGCCTCCTGATCTCTCTGCCTGGAATCTCATCGCCAACCAGGGCATTGCCTACTGGCTCCACCATGCGCTCTACTGACCGTCCAGCATGCCTGGCACAGCCGAACTGTGCTGGTCTCAAAGGCCATCCTCCCTCCCGAGCAGCCTGAGGCCTATGCCTCCGATGACTGAGAGGCTAACTAACTGGGTGACTGGTCACTTGCTAGGGCGTGGATGCAGGGGTTGAAACAACTACATTCTGTGATTCTCTAGCAGCTGTCCACCTAACAAGTCAAAATCCACCTAAGAGAACAGTTTCAGAGGGAGAAAAACAGGCACGTTCTAGGTAAGACGGTGGTTCTCACCTGGGCCCAACACTAGAATCTCCTGGGAGCTTTCAAAACTACAGATGCCTGGGTTCCTTCCTCAGAGACTGTCCCTTAGCCTGGGCTGTGGCCTGGCTGACGGGGATGTGTCAAAGCTGACCAGGTGATTCCAATGTATAGAAAAGGTCAAGAACACCTGTGCTAGGGAGGGGCCGGCAAACCACTCCACATGGGCCAAACCTGGCCAACCTGCAATGGTGAGTCAAGTCTAATTGGCACACAGCCGTGTTCCTTCATTTACAAGTTGTCTACGGTGGCTTTCGTGCTCCGGTGACAAAGCTGAGTGCTTGTGGGAGGGACAGCACAGCCTGCGAAGTCAAAAATATTGACTATCTGGCACTTTACAGAAAAAGTTGGCTGACTTTTTGTGCTTGAGTTTCAGTCTTGGGACAAGTTTTCTCCTGTAGGAACGTCAACAGGAGTGTTTACTAACGGTCTTCTGCGTGGCATGACTGTTGCCCACCGCGGAGCGCATCCTGGCATCTGCACTCACCCAGCGCCTGCTCGGAACACAGCACGTCCTTCCTCCCCCATCACCGCCCGCGGTGCCATGCGCGCCGTGTGCCGCACACATTCCTATCACCTTTATCACCCACTGGTATAATAAACAAAGCACAGAGCTACTCAAACAAGGCAGCTGTGTTTTCTAAAAAAACAAACTGTCTTGGAACATTCTACTGTGTACTTAGTGAAAGCCGGGGGGATGGTATAGCCAGGCAGCAGAAAAAGGAAAAAAAAAGAAAGAAAAAGATCAGCAGACTCACTCAGCGATTTAATTGTATCAAGGGAAAAGTCAATATGAAAAGTAAATATAATAGAGAAAACAGTTGTACCCCAGAGCCTGGGGGCACTTACCAGAGCTGAGCTGCTATCACTGGGTTGCTTGCTTTAAAAACAAAACAAAACAAAAAATAAAACAGAGAGGCATGACATCTTAGAGAGCTTTATCACTTTTACCATGCGCAAGAGATTTCTGGGATCTGAGAGCAGCCTCCAGGCCAGGAGGCAGACTCTTTGCCCTGGCAGCTTCCCCTTCCTGGAGGAAAAGCAAACGGCCTTTCCTCTGTGCCCTGCCCCCAGATTCTCTCGGCCAAGGCTCACTGAGCGTGGTTCCAGGGCCCAGTGCTCCGGGATGCAGAAATGACAGGCACAGACCTCGCTCTCAAGGAGCTCCCAGGCTAGACACAGACAGAGGCAGAGCATCATGGTGATAAAGGCTAAAGACAAGGCTGAACCTACTGGGGAGCTGAGGGCAGTCCCGGCCAACGGGGGCCGCATGTGAGTCTGTGGAAGGGGCCATGGGAAGAGGTAGAGCTCATTTGTCTAGACCCCACCTCATTTTAAAAGGATGCAGCAGAGAGAACCATTAACAGCTTCACAGAGATGCCAGAACTCTGCCTGGAGAAAAAGTCAGTAAAATAAAGGAGGAGAAATGGATGGAGGAGACCAGGAAAGAAAGGGGAAGAGAAACACAGAACCTGGAGCCTGGAAAAGCCCTGAAGCCATCGCACAGGCTCAAGCTTGAGGATGCCCCCTCCCCTTAGAGACAACCACAGCAGGGGGTCTTTGCCTTTGGGCCTCATGCTCCTTGGGGGGCTGGGAGCTCACTGCTGTCTTGAGATAGCAGTATCTTTGGACAGCCCCTCAGAAAGTTCCTCCTTCTCCTGAGGAGTTTCTGCATAACTTGAAACACTGGACTACACGCACAAGCACAATGCTTATCAGGGAGGCAACAGAGCCCTTGGGACGGAGAGCGTGCCCCCCCTACCTCCCATCCCTTCACTCGGTCACTGTCCATTCCTGCAATCAGTGACCCTTCCCTGCCTGGCACCCCTCTCTGGGCACGTCTCATCCTTGGGTTTTTCTTGAAGGTGAGGTCAACATTCCCTGGGATCTGGGCATTTTTTTTGTATTCACTAAAGCAGCTGAGGATGACTTTAGAGGATTTCTGGATGCCAGGCTATTGTACTTTTGGTCCAGAAAGGAAGGAAGGAGTGGGTTAAGGGTTCTAGAAGAGGAAGGTTATCAGTGCCAGGCCAATCAAATATAAATGTTGACATGCTATGCTGGACATCTGACCCTAATATAGTATTAAATGTCACTATAATTAAAAATTAAAAAGTTGTTTAAAATAAAAAGCTTCAGAATGACAGAGCCCAACAGTAGAAAGTTCCTTCGAAATCTGCTTTACCTAATATAGTATTACATGTCACTACAATTAAAAATAAATTTTTTTTAAAAATAAAAGGCTTCAGAATGACAGAGCCGAACAGTAGGAAGTTCCTTTCAAAATCTGCTTTACCCAGCCCCTGGGGGCTAGTCAGCTAAACCATAATGTGAAACTCCAAGGCAGAATGAAAAAACACGCAACCTTTGAATGTCGTGTGTCTCCGAGACGGGTAGCGTTTACTGGGCTTCCTCTCAAAGGTGCTGGTTCTTCGTAACCGGGCCCCGTGTGTAGCTTGATATTCCGTCCGTCCACTGGAAAGGAAAGGCTTTACTGCATGTTACCAATATCAGAGTATCAGCTCATTACACGTATGTGCAAGTGCACTTTTATTTCCAGGAGTTCCAACGTCAGTTTCAACCTCTGGTGACTCATTTGGCAGAGAATACACTGAATTTCGCCTTCCCTTTGGGAATACAATCACCTTTGCCAAAGCCAGGCTGGATGACAGAGGCAAGCATTTCCATCAGAGGACAAAACCTACAATTTCGGTACCAGCTACTTGGCTGCACAGACCAAGCGGGTTCAAGTTCTTGGAACATTTGACTAAGAGATCACCGATTCGCACATATAATAACCTCTCATGAAACAAATTGCAGACACTTAAATCTTTTAAAAGGCTGTTATCGATGACCACTTATCTGAACCTTTGCTTGCCATGCCAAGGGCGACATTTTCTCTCTCACCAAGGCCTTCTGGGTTCCAACCTGTGTGCTGCCCCAGCTCCCGGCAGGAGCACGGCTTTTCTCCGGCAGTCCCTGCTTCGCACTAGCCACTCCCGGCTTCGAATTTATCACAAGGAAGGAGCCACTTGCCCCCCTGCTGCTCTAAGAGCCTCCAAGGGGCAACCCTTTCTTTCTAAGCTTCTCCTCAAAGAGCAGAAAAAGGGAGCCTGGTCTGGGCCAAATCCTGGGGGAGCTGCCTGCCAGGATGGAAAATCCCGCCTTGGCCTCCACCCCCCCACAGGCCTTCCGTCCTCACTGCGCCTCGAGCACACACCAGCCCCACCGTGCGATGTCCCCTTCAACCTCTGTCGTTCCGACATCCTCCGTGCTCCACGGAACCCTGTGAGTCGGTTCTCAGAAAGGAGTTGGTTTTGTTCCCCCCCGCCTTGCGGCATTTAAAAAGACATTCAAACAAAAAAGTCTTTAAACACAAGCGCACAGCCATTCCCTTGCGCAGTAGATAAATTTGAAATGAGCAGATCTTTTGACACTTTAAACAGAGTTCAAGGACATGCTGTGTGTGGGTAGAGGTTATGAAACATGTGAAGTGTTAGATCTGGTAAGCGCTGTTCTCAGATCTGTAAACGTGCCTCAGAAATCAGCCTTGGGAGTGCATTCCAGATGTACATGCCCAGGCCTTATTCATACATGCATAGGTGGGCACCCAGAGATTCTGACAACAAAGGTCGCAGATGAGGTCATAAATCCTCATTTTTAACAAACACCCCGGGAGTTTTCATGCACGTTGAGAGACACGGTCTCAGACTGATAAGGAAAAAGATAGCAGAATAAATTCTCTATTTTTTCAGGGTCTTTTCAGATTCAAGTATTTACTGAGCCTACCCTGGGTCACTCACACATAGGTCGACCTCTGCTCTCATTCTTAAATGTCACCGGATTTCTTGACGTCGGCATGTGAAAGGCAACAGAGGAGTGGTTAAAAAGTTAAAACCCAGACAGCGTGGGGTTGAATCTCAGCTGTACCACTAACCGTCTGTGACTCTGGGCAAATTATGTAACCCCCGGCCCTAGTCTCCTTGTCTGTGAAATGGGGACAACCAGAGGACTCGTCTTCTGAAGGCTGCCAGGAGGACCGCGAGTTGGTACCTGGGAAGCCCTGGTGCAGCTTATATTCTATGGCTGCCACTGCCTAAGGTGGTCACCACCTGCCTGTGTGCCCTGGGCACCTGAAACATGGCTAGTGAGCCTGAGACACTGCATCTTAAAATTCCTTCATTATGAATGAACCCAAAGAACCCCATGTGGCCAGTGTTTACTGTATCAGACAGTCTAGCTGAAGCTAAATGCCAGCTAGTAATACCTTTGTTATTACTATGCCCACCTCATCAATGAGAACAGAAGCTGAAAGAGCTCCAGGGGCTCGGCTAAAGGTCAGGTCTTAAAGAAGCAGGGACATGATGGCCACGCTCTGTGTCCCTGGCCTGGGGATCCACTGCTCCCCACACAAAAAGCAGCAACGCTGTCCTCCTTCAAAACACGCGATCGTGGTGTGAAAAACAGCGCCCACCTGAACCTGAAGCGAGACCCCAGCCTGATGAAGTCTGATCTGTTAGATTTGGTGTTTCCGGGCGTCCGCAGCCGGAAGAACGCGTGATGCTCGACCGCACATTTCCACAGGTGCTTGCAGGTCCTGGCGCTGTCCAAGCGGAACACGAAGGTGTGTTCCTGCTCCCGGCCCTGCACGGGGAAGCACAGGGTTCTCGTGTCAGTGGGCGCATGCAACACAGATGGAGGCTCACTCGCGGCAAGGGGGCACACCAGAGCCAGGATTACCTGGTCATCGTCCTCCACCACCACCAGTGTCAATTTGCTCTTTTTGAAGTCCATTTTGGTAATTTTAGGCCTGGCCAGAGAGAACACATTGTAAAAGCCCAGTCTGCAGGAAAACGACACATCAAACAGCAGTTTCCTTTCTGCTTTTAAAGCTTGGATTTGCGAAGAAATCCTTCGTTCATTTAAGGGTGATTATCCAGAAGCTTCATTGCCATTGCCACACACCCACATTTATAAGAGAATGGTGTGTTTTTAAAGTGAATCAGGGTGTTGCAAATATCCCTCAATAATCATCCATCACATAAAAATTCCACCACAAAATAGGAAAAGACATTTTTAATATTAGACAAAACTAAATTACCAAAAGAATAAGCCTATTTTGTTAGCTCCTTCAAAGATTAATATGCCTGTCGGGGTCAGTCCAAGAGAATATTCACAGCCATCTCTTCCCTACAAATAAATGAAGTGACAATCGGTAGAAGGTTCTAACAGGTGGTCACAGAGCAGAATGTAAAACAGTTCGCTCACCACGTTACTTGGTGTGCACAGCGCTTACACATTGCTCGGTCACAGCGAGACCCAATGACTTAAACGCACCCAGTTCTTACCCTGACAACGTGCATGTCTACCCCATACATTTCCAGCCACTTCGCTTTATTCAGATAGGAGAGTTCCGCCTGGGCAGGGCTCTTTCCCCTTAGAAAAACCAATGGAAAGACATGTAAACTGCAACTCATATATCCCCGACATTCTGAAAGGCACAGCCACACACTAAGGGATTTTATGCAGCAGTTAAAGGAACGAGGGACACCCATTTTTATTAACACACCTCCAGAACAGACCGTTACCTGACTAGAAAGATGACAGAGCAGTGTTTATAAAGTGACTGAAGGGGACACTTTTTTGGTGTGTGTATCTACCGGCTAACAAGGGCTGCCTGCAGGGGGCACGGGGGTGCTGTGCAGGCGTGCAGATGACCCTGCAACCACACATTTCTGTGTGATACAAGAATGAGCTAACGTCGGTCTCCACTTTCCAAAAAGGCCTGTGTCCTCCAGAATGACTGAGGGACAACAGGAAACCACGCTAAGTTTCTGAGTCCAAGAGGGACTTGGAACGGCAGAGTGTGAGGAAGACGGGCTGGGAAGGAAGAAAGGCTAAAGTCTGGGACGCTTGTGAGTGGAGGCGCCACTGGCAGCCCAGGCAGAAAAGCGCCAGACTGGGCTGTCCGTAGGGGGAAGGAGGAAAAAGCCCCAAGAGAAATGGCAGGGCTGGTTTTAGCGGCGGTGACCACGTGTCCTGGAATACAATGCCGCACAACCCATGGTCTCAAACATGAGTGTCCCTCTGAGGGTTTACTCTTCAGTTCAGACCATGGACAGATACCCAGGCATGCGGACTGCATCAAGGCAGCACCTCCTCTCTGTCCTTGGGAGGCGAACCTGGGAGCAACGAGCGGATCAGGACCAGGCTGTACAATTCAGAGAAAAACGGGAGTTTGCTTTGGTTTCTACTGCACATACATCTCTGGAAAGAGAGGCGTCGTGTGGATCTTTGGGTAAACAAGACTGGAGCACAGGAGAGAGGTGAAGCCCTGGGGCTGCAATTTTACAGCAGGTGAAAGCATCTTACAGGCTCTTACATATCCCAAAATAAATACATCAAGGTACCTGCACTCTTTCCATCTCTGGAAGATATCAAATTCCATCGTTTCTGTCTGATTTGGAATGAACCGAAACTCAGACACAAGCTCTGGTGTGTGTTCTGGAAGCTCACACTCCCCAAGCTCCGCTGCGAGTTTCATGAGAGGGAGAAAACACAGGAGACATTGAATGTTTTTCGTTGCTGCTGCAACCAGGTCCAGAGGCGCTTTGCCCGGTAAGAAAGCACAAGTACCCCAAATGTGTAACGTCTCTCTCCTTTCAGGAGGACGCGACTCCCACTCAGAACCCACATGCACATTCAGAATCCCCAAGTCATTCCAGTGCCCTCTCCATCGGGCACAACACCATCATCTCAGAGATTACAGTCTTTCTTTCGACCATTTCTTCCACCCAGGGAGGCCCCTCGTTATATTTCCCCCTTGAAGTGGTAGAGCCTGAATCTGGAATAAAAGGCCACTGCAGGGAATAAGGACCCACCCAGAAACATCCATTTAACAAAGTAGGTGTGTCTGAGCAGCACTCCAGGGTCTGCAGTGCTGGAGAGGACCAATCAAGAATTCAGTACATGCAGAATCCAGGAGACAAATATGTTGGGAGGGAGAGGGAGGGAGCGAGAAAGGAGGCGGTAAGAACGAGGGCTGCAGGAGCGACTGCCGCAACTCAGGCAGAACAGAAGACCGAGAGAAAGCCGGTCATGCAGAGAGGAGGGGCAGCCACGTGGGCAACCCCTGCAAAAAGCCTGACGCGTGCTGCCAGGTCCTTGTTCTCACCAAGTACCCCCGCAGACCGGAGGACCTGAGGATGCAGGGGAACCCATTCCTCCAGGACACGAACAGGTAAACCCACCACCACGCCCAAACACTGCACCTCTGCAGCTCAGGAAGCGGACCCCAGAATGAAAAGGAACCCTCCAGAGGCCCCTCTACTACCTGGCTGCACAAAAGGGGTCACCCTTCACCCCCCAAGCAGAAGCAGCAGCATCACCTGGGGAGCCTTCTCACAATGCAGAATCTCGGGCTCCACCTCGGACCTACTGAAGCAAAACCTGCCTTTTCTTACAATGCCCAGGCGGTTGGTGCACTCGTTACTTTGAAAAGCACTGATCTACAACAGTGGTTTTCAAGTGTGAGCGTGCACCAGGTCTCCTGGAGGGCTTGTTACAGCACACAGCGCTGGACCCACCCCCAGGGTCTGGAATAAAGCCCAAGAATTTGCATCTCTAGCAAGCTCCCAGGAGACAGTGATGCGGCTGACCCCGGGAACATACTGTGAGAACCACTGCTTAACACAACAAATTCCATCGAACGACCAGCCGGCATATATGCCTGAGTACCTTCACTAACAGCACCTCACTATGTACCCAGCAGCCCCATCCATCACGCCATGTGGGCCATGCCAGGCCTGGCACAGGCTGTTGAGGACCCCGGTGGGCTTGCAGAAGTGGACAAAACTTCCCTGATCACACGGAGGCGGCACTGACAGAGACTCGGAAGAGTGGTGGGGACTGGATGGGACTGTGTCCGACACCAGGAAGGGACCTGGTGACTGTCTCCTCACCTGAGTACAGCCCCTCGCCTGCAACTTGGAAGTGGATGGCCCCCCCAAAGACCACCAGGTGGACTGGGCAGGCTGTGCAGGTGCTTGGCACCTTCGGCAAAGTCACTAATAAAGACAGCTCTGGAAGACTTGCCCAGAGAAGGCAAGGCCTGGGCTTCCAAGGTGGGAGGCCACCACTGACCTCTGACCAAGAGGTCACCCTGAAACTATTGACCTGGCAAGTGCAGAGGGGCAGTCTGGAACGAGATCTCCTCAATATGGACCACTCTTCCCTTGGGCCAAAGTGAGACAACGGAGTCCTGTGTTCAATGTTGTATCTGGATAAGTCCACTGACACCATCAAACGCAGGAAGGAGAAGCCAGATGACAAGGTTTCCTTGGGACCTGGTGAGGGGGCTGGCATCCCTCCTCACCACAACTGGACATAAAATAGCCCTGAGGGAGACCCACTTTGCGAGAGCACGCCTGCCTTCCAAGAGCCTGCCGGCAAAACCTGACACTGCACTCAGCCTGCGACCTCTGCAGCCAGGGTCCCAGCGGGGGAGCATAGTGGAAACAGCCCTGACCCAGGAGGGAGTGAACCCTGCCTCTGCTGTATACTGCCTGCGTGACCCGAGCAAGTCACGTAACCTCTCGGGGTCTCTGATGCTTTATCTGTGAAACGGGAACTGTTACAAGAATGAAACGAGATCACGGGCACACGACAAACGACGGTCCCATTCCCCTTCCTCCCTTGTTTTTCTTTCTTGCCTGAATTGAATTTCAAATCTACCCCACACTTAGTTCCCCAAAGAGCACAGTCGCTCTGCAGGGCCAGTGCCTCCTAACTCTGGAAGCATCGTTCCTTCAAGGACACCCAAGCACGGGAAGAAACAGCACCTTTCATGTTATTCAAATCCACAGAGATGCTCCAGGGCTCTTTATCATCATCTGCGGAAAGCTGGCTAGGCTGTGGCTGAACCGAAAAGCAGGCTACAGCGTTAACCAATGGAATAGGAAAAGGGGGGCACGGGCGACAGTGGAGCAAGCACTTGCCGTGGACATTAGCCTGTCTGTCTCCAGCCTTTCTATTTGTACCTGACATAATGACGGCATCTTAAATCACACTGCTGTTGTTCTCACTCAGATGGGCCATTTCTCCCAGAAGGCTCACAGATAGCTAATATTCTTGCCTCTGCTGGTTCTGGGACAAGGCACACACAGCTCTGCTGGAGCTGGACTTGGTGAGTGTGGTGATGCGTTCGTCACACGGGGTGGGGGTGGTGGCATGTGTGCCTCATTCCTCTAGTCATTCCAGATGCTGTACAGGTTTACGTATTGTGCCCAGGGCCTGCGGAAGAAACCTCTCCAGGGGACTGAGGGCCCTAGGTCTGACACGGATGCTTCTATCCCAGGAACTATACCCTGACATCTAGTGCTGGGCCACCCAGCCTGATGATATGACCACCTGGCAACTCAGGAACTCGAGGGTGGATGCTCCCTGACAAGCTGGGGAGCAATGTGTACCTGGTCAAAGTGGACAGTCCATTTCCAAGTTCCCCAAGCTATTACACATCCTCATGGCACTTAGTACAGGGACAGTTGTATATATGGACATGATGCATTTAGCACTGTACTTGGCAGAGACAGTTCTAGGCGACGACATTGTCACTTCTACTACCAATGCCTTCAGACCTCAGGGACAGGCTCCCCCTTCAATCAAAGTCCTTGGGGGCCTCTTCAGCTTCATTCAATTCATCCTGCACTCACTGAGCACCTACCATATGCCAAGCACCCATTAGAGAAAAAGAAAGCTAAGGAATGGGAGTAACCTGAAGTCATTAAGAACTATCTTTATGAGTATAAGCGTTGACAAAATACCTGCACCAAAAATGCCAAAGCATACAAAAATTTTATATATGACTCTGAACAGAACAGCATTTTAAAAACTCCACTCAAAACTCACAGACAGAATCGCCGGCTGTCTGTGGCCGGTAGGACGGAGGGTTGCCGCCTTCCTTCTGCTCGTCTGCTGTGCTGCTGTCCTGGTTTCTACGACAAGCATGTGCTGCCTTTATACCTTGAAGACTTAGATCAACGTTTACAATACAAAACTGAGACACCAAGTCTTACTATGGTGTCCAAAAAATAATCAGTAATTACGATCGAGTAATTCATTACTCTATGGAAGCCCACGAGCACACGAGTAAGTGGGTCCACAGCATATGTCTATCTGATGTGCTGATGAACTTCCTTCTGTGCAGTGACACATTAGGATCCTCTTAATTAGTGCTGGAGACTTTGACAAGTGTTCCCTGTGCATGTGGAAGATCCACCAGTGCATCACATGGATGGAACAGTCAGTGTGGATGGTCACGTGGGCAAACCTCTTACTATCCACTTCCCACCCACACACGCTGATGACTCCCGTCTGAGGGCTTCTCACCGAGTCAGGCTTGCGTCCTTAAGAAGCTATTGGGGGTCCCACTGGCACCTCTCAGCCAAGTGACCCTTCTCTGACATTTCCTCCACCGAAGCCCAGTTCTTCTTCTAACCATTCCCCTACCCTTGGTAGCAGCCTACAAGTCATCTCTGACTCCTCTCTCAACACCTAAGTCTAATGACCAGGTCCTTCTTGCATCACCAGTGCTGTTTTTTGTGTTTGTTTTGGGGTGTGTGTGTGTGTGTGTGTGTGTGTGCGCTAAACCCCCAGCCCTGATCAGTTTAATCTTTTATCACAGCAACGCCTCCTCACTGCACCCCCAGCCTGGTCTTGGTCTTCCTCTAGCCCCCAGTCACAAAAGCACAGACGAGAGTCAGCCAAAAGTGTAAGCAAGAACTATCTAAGAAGTCATATTTGGCAAATAAGCAAAAAATCAAAATCAAGGGGTAGGAATATCATTATAACATCAGAGTTTTATACACATTTCCTCACTTAGGCCTCCCAACTTAATAAAAGGCACTTCTAACCAGGCCTGCCTCCCTCTTAAAAGCCTCCAAAGGCGCCATTGCTGACAGCATGCTATTCACGCTCTTTGAAGGGGTCCAGAGGCACCCACTTACCCAGCTTCTTAAACTTCGTCTTCTGGCACCCCTCGGCTGCCAGTACCTCTCTGCACACACTTTTTCTGCTTTTGCCTTGGCTCCTCTGATCACGTTCATTTCCTAATCCCCCGATGGGCCCTCCTCTCCTGGGTCTCTATTCCTGGAGAACTACACTGTACTCTGTGCATACACAGCACGTGGTCCTGACAGATGGTCCTCATGGGACCGCAGCTACTTGAGGATGGAGACCATGTTGTATTCATTTGTACCCCCAGAGCACAGCGCTGGGCCTGGTACACAGCAGACACTCATTTGTGGAAATGAAAGCAAGAACATTAAAATACGGATGAGCACTAAAGAACAATGTACCTTGTAGACAGAGAGCAGCTAATTCCACAGCTGTTTCATATGGGCATTTCAATCTTTATTAAAAAAAAAAAGAAAAGAAATTAATTCTATATATGAACTTCAATACTCATAACCATGCAAAATGTCATTATTATCAAAAGGTAGTAATCTTTAGATGATTTTTGTTCTCTGTGGTTTCTATTTTTGCTACCCACATTAAAGAACGCAAACAAGCAGACTTAACTCTACATATTTCCCAAAGTCAGTTATCATATGGTAAAATAACCCAATCTAGGTATAGGTTCTATCAAACCTATGGGCAATTTGAGCGAATTTCATGAAAATAGGGAAGCTTGGGGAACAGAATGAAAAGCCTTCCCTTTGCCTTATTATTCTAAAGCTTATTTTATCTTGACATAGTACATGCACCTTTCCAAGCTGCCTTATGTCTTTGAGACAAGATTGTAATATTAAAAATAAACAGGCAGACACAGTATCTAACATTGCCAGGACAGCTGGCTACACTCATATTAACTGAGGCAGAGCCACAGAAGTGTATTTACTACCACAAATCAGGATCTCATTCATATTTAATATTACAAATTTAGTTGGAAAAACGATAATGACGTACATTGGTACAGCACTTCATAGTTTTCAAAGCCTTGTCATCTATATGGTCCAATTTGGTCAATGCATGGCATTTGTAGGCCTGTAGGACGGGGGTTGACAGTGCTCCCCTCCCCCATTCAGACATGAGGAACTGAGTGTTCTGCGCCTTGCCCAAGGTCATCCAGCTGGTAGGAGGCCGTGCGGGGCCCAGAACACCATTCTGCTTTAAAGTACAGTCAATCAGGCTGAAGTGCATGGAAACCGCAAAGCACTATACAAATGTGAGATGTCGCCATTAATATTTTTCCAAACTGAGGACATTTACTAGAGTTAAGAGGCCTTTAGTATGAGGAGCACAGTATGGAGAAGGGGGGAGGGAGAAAAAATACACACATACTCATAATACACACATCAATCAAAGATCTGTATTGCATGGCTGGGTAAGGCAAATGTATACACTGTACAATCTACTTGTTCTATAGTGTACATTCCACTAAGGTTTTTATTGCACATATTCTACTGAAGAGTTTGCAAATTCGGAAATCACATTTCAAATTTCCTTCAGATGATATTCAAAATCAAAATGTATTCTGGTCAATCTTGGGTATTGCTTTTTAGATTCGGGATAGGCTTAGTCTTTCAAGTGAAAGAAAATATTCAATACATATGCTGAAAAATAACACAACTGTAAGAACTATGACTGTAAATCTTGTATCTTCAGAATAAATCAGTATTGCATGTAAAATCAACCACTTCAGTGCTTTCTTCAACATTCACTGGGTGGCCAGAGGCCTAGCATTTAAAAACCACTTTTAAGAGGGGCAAAGGAAATGAGATGAGATGTCTAAACCTCTTTCTGTCAGGATCAGAACTTTACCTCTTTACATTATTTAATGCAAATGGCGATGAATGAGACTTTTTGACTGCCCAAATACTTGTAAGTGTATACATACTAATAACGTATCTTGCTTGCAAATACGACAAAAGCCATTATGAATGGGCCAGTGATGTGATCAAGGAGAGAATTATTCCCAAATACACATCACTTAAGATATTAAATGCTCTTGGAAATGCTTCAAGCCATAGAGTAATCACTTAAAATAAGATGATGACAAGTATTAGACTCACTTTACAATGCCTGGTGTACTTTTTTTGAATTTTGAAAAGGGAACAAGGGTAAGAGAGTTAAAAAACAAAACAGTGAATTATTTAGAAATATACTACGATCTATCCTGGGTTTAAGAATTAAAACAAAAACGTACTTACTTTCCTGAAAGAATGTCATGCCTGAGTTGTAAAACAAACAGGTACCTGACAAACATATACAAAAGTCAACAGAGGGTCACTCTTTCCCAGCCACTTCTGATCCCAACTGCCCATCATAAACCCCACCCCACACACGGCCCAGAATTCTGCATTATAAGAAGAGTCCAACTCAAAAGAGAACGTTGGTGGAAGCATCTCCTCCTGAGTCTCCGGGAAGGCACCCAGACCCTAGCTAGGAAGGTGACTGCATGTACGGAACTCGCAAGATACTTGGAGGATGGAACATGGAACACAGCATGGACCAGTGACAGTCTCCACAACCGCTCGGGGTCCCAGAAGAGAGCCAAACACTGCACGCAGCGCGTGCACACGGACATGAGACCTGTCCAATCAAACAGACAGGAGGAGCCACGGGATGAGGCCCTCAGCCAGCCCCAGTAGGGAGTCCAGAAAGGTTGCATCTGACTGTATCCAAGAGTTTACAGCTGATGGTAGTTAGCAACTGCTTAAGACTTTTTCCTAATGCAGTTTAACTGCAGACTCCATCTTTTGAAAAACTGTGCATGTGTGAGTGTGCGCACATGCACGTGCGCACACACGAAACGAGAATTCATTGCAGTTGCTGGTTACAGAGGTAAGGAAAAATGGGGAAGAAGGCAGCAAACAACACAAGTGGGGTGCGCTTAAGTAAAAAATTAAGGGTCTTGGCTTAAATAAGTGTTTTTTTTTTACCAGATGGCTGTGGGCATAGGAACCACTTTGGAGTACATGTGCAGAACACGAAGCTCCCCACGCTCCCCACTCCACACCCAGGGAATCAGAGTCTCACACGCACAAGTGGTCCCCAGGAATCTGATTTGTTCAAAAGCTTCCCAGGTGTTTCTGATTCACACAACTCTGGTTAAGAATCACTGCCTTTGATGCAGCTAGAAGGACTCCGGAAAAAATACTAGAATAATTTAATTTGTTTGAACTTTGAAAACAATGCAGATAGTCATTCTCTGTGGAGTGGATATAGAACAATGTGGGTGACCCAGAAATCAACAGGGGGCCTGAAGGTTCTGGTACATTCCAGAATGTTCCCACCTGCGACAGACAGGTGTTTAGTCATCCCATCAAGAAGGACACAGTGTGACATGGCAGAACTGCCCACTCCTACAGGAAAGCCTAACTACAGGGGCCACACGGGCCTCTTGGTAGTGGGGAGGGGGTGAAGGTGAGAAGCGGTCTTTAAGTATTATTTGGGGGTCATCTCCAAACTAGTGGTCAACATCATGGACTGCCCAGCAGCTTACACGGCACCTCTACTGTCCGTCACACAGACAATAACAAGGACGTTCTGAGGATTTCATGCAGGACTGGGGAGAGAATCTCACTGATAAATGGGTGGCTGGAAGAAAACCCCACAATCCACATGCTTTTGAGGTCTCCTTTGCTTCAACACCATTTCTGACCTGACAGAGGCAGGCACACCATAAAAGAAATTCAGGGGGGCTGGAAAGATAGCACAAAGAGGGTCTAACAATAGTGACATGGTAACAAGCCAGGGAAGATTTTGCAGTCCCTTAAAAAAAAAATAAGATGGCAATTTTGGGCTGAGAAATGATCTCCCCAACACCTGCCTCCCGTTTTCTAACCTGACACAAAAATAAAGTGCCATGGAATGAGCCAAATTACTCAAGGTCCAACCACACAGAAACGTGCTGAGAAAATACATCTCTTCACTTTGATTCACTAAGAAAAGGATCAAATTAAGCAAAGTGTGGCTTTTTCAACAAAATACAGAGATAAGCACAGGCAAAGTGCTAAGAACTTTTGCTCAAAACGTAAAGGCAGCAGTGAGAGGGGGAGGCAAACCCACAGTTTAGAAGACCCATAAATTCGAAGTGAGGCAAGGGCGATGTGGGGCCGGGGAGGATTTTGTTCTGCGTTTTGTCCTACCTTGTAAACTCTTCACGAAGGTTGTTCGGTTCTGAAGAATAATATTTAACTCGAAAGTGCAAAGCATAAGCAGGTCCAACTAAACATTGGAAGACGGAAGGTTGAAGAGGTTTTCCCCCAATTTTGAAGATCACGGAACGGACAAAAGGAAAAACACATGAACTCCATTAACACATTCACTAGTACACCGGAAGGGCACAGCAGTGCATGCAGTACCAGTAAGTTCTTTTCCGTACTTGTTTGGAAAACTAAAAGGAATTCTGTCAGCCAAAATGGCTTAGCGAGGCACCGCATTCTGGAGGAAAAATGGCTTCATCTAAATGAATCACTGAGAGCTGTTTCACTTTCACCCCTCATTGCCCTGATGCTCCAAATTGATACTAACTTTCTACAAAATACTAAGAGGGCTAAAGGAAAGGGACATCGACATAGCCACTATAATCCAAACATACAGTAAAAATACCTGTATTAAATTAGAAAAAAATCACCCAGACACGCATACACAACACTGAAGAAATGGGGTACCATACCTGGAACACCAGAGCCAGACCTGCTATCTATCACAGGTCTCTCCTGCCCCTCCGGCCCCCTTCTCTGAGTCTACTTTATTGGAAAGGACTGTCATAAGTGTCAAGTCCTGTTGCTGGACAGCAGATTAATCAGTCCTCGTTGGCAGAGGGGTGTCTGGTCGCAAATGAGAGCATCGTGCATTTTTTCATATCTACTAAAAATGCTTATTCGAGTTTTAAACTCCAATACTTGGCCAGCCTTGAGACATTAAAAATCACTCACTTAAAATTGAATCTATTTTAATAATGCTCCCAAGTTCTAATGAAAACAGAACACCTCAAAACACTGGCAAAGGAGTTCACTTTCCGATAAAAGAAACAAATGAGCTGGCTAAATTCTGCTTACTTACTTTTCATCTGCTTTTTTATGGGTTTGGAATGATCCAGCCAGTGCTGAAAGGAAAGAAAAAGGTTTCTTTAGGAATAGAGTGCATCAGCAAGCGCATACCGCCCTCCAAGTCGGCCCCCTCTGCAAACCGTAGTAACTCTGCCCATACAAACCAGAGACTGGACCGGGTCACAAGCTCTCAGGCTGGGGGTCTGCACACTGCTCGGATGGCATTAAAGTCTGTGCTTGTGCACACGGTGGACTTTTTCTGGGGGAAAGGGCCCGCTGCTTCCACAAGCTTTTCAAAGAGGAGCCTGAAAGGACTTGTAACCCTTTACCTAAGTGGTGTGTGAAGCCAGTGCAGCCCACTCGCCTCTTCCTTCCGAGTTCCTCACATCACAATCCCTCCTCCCCAGCTAGTCCAAATCCCCACTAATCTAGTAAAGACTACACGCTGCATTTCTGAGATTCTCTGATCACACCCTGGCCTCGAAGTTCTGTCGCCCTGAACTCTAAAATTATAAAACCACCATTCAGGACCCCTTTAGTCTTCCCTCCAGGAAAACGGCCCACATTTGGCTCTGGTCATTGAGGGCAATTCAATTTTCTCTCGTTTTTACCAGAACCATCCGTTCAGCCTGATCCATCCCAGGAAATGACAAAAACATCCACCCGTATAAACGTTTTCTAGAAGGTCAAAGTTGCTGATGCCACCGTCCTGAGGAGTCTCAAAAGCTTAACTTCCGTGGGAAAGGACATTGGGGAACATAACACTGTGCGCCCCTGTGAGTCATCGGTTCCCATGATCATTTCTGAGTTTCCTGTGCCAAGCACACAGCGTGGCAAACTTTCCCCATCACTTTCCGGAAACTGGATGCGCAGTGAAACGTCCCTGCTCAAGTAACAGCTGGAATGACAGCCAGACTGGGCCTCTCACTAGCTGTTCAGGATCAGAGGCCATTCTGCTGCCTGTCAATATACCTTCCGAGGCAATCTCAACTTGGCACATGCTCACAAGGAAGGTCGGGACTAAATTAGTACAGAATTAGTACAGTGTACTCTACCCCACACCAAAGGGCCCATTGTGACTGTGTGGGAGGAGCAAGACAGGAAACAGAAAAGCAAACAGCAGATGAGTGATAATACAATATGCTGTGAGCAGCACAATGGGAGAACGTGGGCTTCTGTCATCTCCACTCTCGGGGCAGCAACCGCCTGTCATAAAAGGAGCACATCACCGCAGCCAGATGCGTATCTCCAAGGCACATGTACAGGATGCTTTCTCTCATTGTTAATGGCTTTGAATTGGAAATGACCTAAATGCCCACCAACAAAGACGGATTTTTAAAAAATGGCTCAGCCATACAATGAAACACTATTCAGCCTTTAAAATGGATGGGGGCCTACATTTATTGACGTGGCAAGAGATGCCCACAGCACAATGTCAGATGAAAACGATCAGGTAGAATCCCACTGATATGAAATGAATATTTTCTAAGCCAGATGGGTCCAGAAAGATTTTGAGGAGTTATTTTGGATGCAGGGCTGTGAACACTTTTTCTTTTACTCCTTTCTTTTTGGCTCTGCTGCATGATTTGTTTTTACTGTTACTGAGAATATTACTTTCACAGGGGGGTGGGGGGGTGGGCCGGGCTGGCACTTCATTATTCGTTCATTCGTCGTTGGCCTATCAGGCAGTTTTTGATGATTAATTTGCCTCATGAGAATTAGGTCTCATTGCTGCCCTCCATCAGCAAGGAGAACCCTGGACCTTACCTCCGGGGAGGAGAGCAGATAAAGACTTGAGGAAAGTAGTATAATATTTACCTTCCTGCCACAGCAGGGGTCATGGCAATGGCTCTGACCAAACCTGTTCTTCCCACTCTCTGAAGAAGCCCCCATCACCTAGCAAAGAACATCCTCCCTGCAACCAGCCTTTGAAGCTTATCCGGCCCAGAGTCTCATACTTTAAAGAGCTTGTCCCTGCCTCAAGTCTCCTTATCCTATTTTGGATAGGACAAGCTTAAAGCCCACTATTCCTCTCCCTCTGTTATCAAACTCCAGCCTCTATCCAAGTCCAACAGGTGTTGTTTCCTTCCTTAGCTGTGGTTTTCAACCCTGGCTGAACATTACGTTGTGAACATACCCAGGTTCCGCCCAAGACCCATTAAACAGTATCTGCAAACATGAATGTTTTTTAAAGGTGCCCAGCGTGCCCCTTAAAAATATTCAGTGTTGAAGTTTTCCCACATCAGCTCCTACCCAGGAATGTGTCCTAATGATCTTGGGGATCTTGAAACATCCACGAACCCTTGTGAAAATTTCTCCTTGAGCTCTGTAAAATCTCGATTTCACAGTTTACCGGCCAAATGTCTACCCCCAGTGTTAACGCATAGAGAGATCACGGCTAGATGCTTCTTTCCACTGGACAGCAGGCTGCTTTCCCTTTGGCCACACTGCTAAGGAGCTCCCTTCCTTCCTGCCCAGCAACGGCCTGGAGCCCTGCCCGGAGCAGGACCTGCCAGGATGGAGGCCCTGTGAAAAGTCTGAGGCTTGCTAGGCTGGGAAAGAAATCAGAAACAACTCCCTTTTAAAAGCTCCTGACCCCATGGCGTCTAGATCAGGTTTGCCTGCCTGCATCAGAGGCGCTAAGAAACCCAGTTGCTGTCCTAAAATGAGAGATGATAAAACCTGTGTTGTATCCAACCGGTTGGTTCCAAATGACTTGACTTTCTTCTTAGCTGCACGGGCTGCCCAGACTCTGATCACCCACCACCCCGTATTTCATCCGACAAAACTACCCTGTGACGGACAGCCAGGCGCAAAGGCCCTGCATGGTGTTCAGTGAATCGTATCCTGGGTTTGGTCGGAGGCCTGTAGCAGCAGGACTTATCTCAGATGTTCACCTGCATCCTGCCTAAACACAGCCAGGCCGCCTGTCAGCAAAGGCCACTGTGAATGGCCCCAGCCCTCTTAATTGACCATTAGAGCAATCCCTGGAACCAGACAGGTGCACCTCTGAGTTCAAAGGGTGAGACATTTCTCTCACACACTCTAAGGGGTGTTAGAAAGGGGGAATGGATGAAAGGGGGTTTTCATCCAAGTCCACCTGGCAAAACGCTTCCCATAAAGCATGATGTGAGATGACCTGGCAAAGCCCATCTGCTCTCACGGTACAATAGCTCTGGAACTATGACATGCTTGAGGCCAGTTGCAGAATGTCACTGCCTCAGATCTTGCAAATGGCACCTGAAATGTGTGTGAGCTTTGGGCGGGGCGGGGAGGGGGGAGCGCCTTGTGAGACTGAGCTCTTGACCTCTGGGATCTGAAGCTGTTATCTCCAGGTAGAGCATTAGAATTAATTGTTTGCTGGGGTCAGAAAAAACACACACTGGACCATATCACATCCCCTACTTTCTTAGGCCACAGAGTGGATGAAGGTGGCCATGAATGGGGGCCAAGGATGGGGGTGGTTGGCACGTGAGGTGCCCAGGATCACAGTGCTATGAGGAGGAGGGGGGAGACAAAACGAGGGGGGAGAGAGGAGGTGGCAGGAGGCTAGCTCTGGCTTTGTCGCCACCAGTGGTCTGGGCCTCCACACCATACACCGGTTGGAGTGCCTTCCCCACCACGGGGGGCACCTCCCCTCCTTCTCATCACTGACGCCAGCTACTTGAGGTTTCCTTGGGGACTGGTCTAAATCAACTGCAGAGACCCCGTTATCAATAGCTTCCAACTCAGTACCAATATTTGCACATGGGCAGGAAAAGACTCGCCCTGCCAGCCTTCAGAAACAGGCTGCTGGGAGACCCGTGACATTTCTTAAGCTGTTTCACCTTTATAGGTACTAAAACGGAAGGAGGCAGAAGATCAGATTTCAGGTCCCACTTCTGCCGCTCATCAGGTGTATGAGCAAGGACCCCCGCCCTGAGCCTCAGTTTCCTCATCTGGGCACTGTGCTGGCCCCTGGCCCACTGCCTGAAGAATCAGCTGAGTGTCCATGGAAGCGATGACCAATCATTCAAATGGAAGGAAGGTTTGTAAACTTTTCTCTCACAGTGACGTATCTGCTATTAGTGTTTGCACTCCCGCGTCCCTCTCAGGTACATCTGTGGGAGGACTGCCCAGTGGTTGTCCACAAAAGCAGCAAATGCGATGACTCCACAGACAAGCATCAGAGGGAAGCTGCAACAGTCCCTGAGGCGGCCACTCAGCCCTTCCCGCAGTTGTCACCCTTATCTCCCAGCCCTGGGGCCTCTAATCCTCTATCTACCCAATTCCAAACCACAAAGACCAGAGGGAAAACAGCTCCCAGGGCTTGAGAGAAAGGCCAAAATAACCTTTTCTGCATGCCCTGCTGTAAAACAAATCATAAAAATGTTCCCTTTTCACGTGGGGCGGGGCTGACACCTACCACACTGGCCCCAGGGATGGGGAGGGACTCCTGCTCCATGAGGAGGTTGTTATCCCTGCCCCAGATCCCTGCTGGTCCTCTGCCTGGCACTCCTCCATCCTCTGGGGCCCACCCCATGTTGACCCTCCCCCTGGGACACCATGGTCACCTGACCCTTGACACTTAGGCTTTGTTCCTCCAGGCTCCCAAAAAGTGGAGGACTGAACCCACTCTATTCCAAGGATCAACTGTCTGGGTCCCTCACCCGAATGTGGTGGGCAGGGACAGTGTCCAGCTTGCTTCTGCACCACAGCGCCCCGCACTGAGTAAGCTCCAAGCCAAAGTTTGCTGACTGGCTGCTGACGGAATAGTCTCTTCCAAGTGTGTGCGTGTGTGCGTGTGTGTGTGTGTGTGTGTGAGAGTGAGAGTGACACGTTACCATGTGTAATGCAACCAGTAGAACCCACAGTGCGAAGGGCTGGGCTTTGGAACGAGGTCAGGCACTGAATGCTGCCCCTGTCCCTTAACTTTTACAAGGCTCCCAATGTCTCTGACCCTCAGCTTCATCATTTGAAAAATGGGCCTGTCCCCCGGTCAGCTTCACTGATCAACGGTGAGTGTTAGGCCTGAGTTACCTAAAGCCTTTAGTTAGATGCCAAGGGGGAGGAAGGAGAAATCGGTAAGTAGCAGCTATCCCACCAGGCTGTGAGAAAGCTGGGGGGAGTAGGCAGGAGCTGGCTCTCAGCAAGAGGGCTCTGCTATGTAAAATTCAACCCCTGCCCTGCCTGGGGTTGTGCAGAAGTGAGATCAGCACAGAGGGTTCCCAGGTGGCCTTCCCGCTTTGATACAGAAAAGGAAACAGGAGGCCCCAGTCCCAACTGCTAAAAATAGGAGATGCCAACAGACTCTGACCTTGCTTCAGGGCTGGGCAGGGCTCTATGGAAACCAGGCTTGGCTCTTCGCAGGGAGCTGGGATGGAGGCTGGTTACTTAGGAAGAGAGCTGTGCCCAGAGCCCTGTCTGGGCCAGGCTCTGATTGGCACGTCAGGGGCTGAGTGGGGGTGTCAGTCCTTGCGGGAGCCTCAATTATGGAGTAATAAGCCAAAAGACAAGCAGATCGTTCATTCCCTCTGCCCCAGGCCCCCGTCTATTCCCCAGGCTCCCCAGAAACTCACCTGCCACCACATCCAGTCACCTACCACCACCTGCATTGTCCCAGGTTGTCTGAAAAATCAGTGATACCCCAGAAGCTGAAGGGCTCTTGTCTGAACTGCTAAGGTGTCTCCCACAGGCAAGACAGCCTGGCAGGTTCTGGCTAACCTCAGCGTGCCACTGCCTGGGGCTGTGGTAACTGCTGGTCCCCCTTCAGAATGTCCAGCTCAGAAGAGGAGACTCAGATTACAACGTCCTTTCTGCTCCCGTAACTCACTAACCCCTGAATGTCCCTGTGAAACAGATGGCACCACCTCCACTGCACGGTAACGAGGACTGAGGCTCGAGAGCACAGGGAACTGAAAAGTGCACTTCACCCTGAACCTGTAAATGCTGGGCTTGAGTCAGGCTCTGCTGCCCGCCGATTCGCCACGGTCCAAGCCTTTGGGTTCACCATCTAGATGGAAATACTGGACAGGTGGCTCCAAAGGTCCTTTCTGGGGCTAGTGACTAAGGTTCTCAGGTTTGTGTGCCTTGTCACCAAGAGCCACCGACTTAAAAAAGAGAAAGTACCAAGTCTTAGGGTCTAATCAGAAAGGTTTTGTTTATATGCACAAATAATGAACCCGAGGCCAAACAAGCAAGCTGTCACAGAAGGCAAAATAAGCTCAGAGGTTGACAGAGTCAGAAAACACCCTGAGAGCCAGGACGTGCTCCTTGACGGAGTGTCACCTGACATGGTCTTGAAGGGTGGCCAGGAGTTCAAATGGGGTGAGAAAGGGCATTCCAAGAGGGGGATCGGCACCAGCAAAGGCTCAGAGGTGAGTGCACGCACGACCTTAACCCAGCTTAGAAATCACACCGATGAGCAGAAGGGCCCGGGGCTGCTGCTACTGCAGCAACTCCCCTGGGCCCAGAGTCAGACAAATGAAGACCCTGCACCTGCTTTTGTGGGAAAGAAAAGTGCATCGCAGAGCTGGTCCTGGAAAGGCTTCAGAGCCTGCAGAGTGCTAGCAGCTGCAGGTGTCTGGCCCAGGAAGGAAGCCTGGAGCCTGCTGTGAGCACACGTCCTGCCGCAGCGAAAGGGCACTGGCGGGTGGGCCGGCTGGCAGCCCAGTGAGCAGAGGTTCACGGTCAAGTCTTTCAATGCAGTCACATCCTTGGCTTTCTGGGAATCCCAGTGGCCGGAGAAGGGTTATCTGGACATAAGGACATGCCACCAGGGCAACAGGTACTTGGCTCTAATGGCAGAAATGACAGAGATCTTCTCCCTTCTAACTAGAAAAGATGTGTGGGCAGACGTGCCTGCCTCCTCTTTAGATTCAGCATCACTGAACATTAGCACTGGAAGAGCTCTTGGGAGAATAGGTCCAAGAAGCCCATTTTACAGATGAGGAAACTGAGACCAAGGAAGAAAAGGTGGCTTATCTAAAGCCCACCAGTTGAGATGGGGGCAGAGCCAGGAACAAGGTCCAGGTCTGACTCCTGGCCCAGGGCCACAGATACGCTGAAGTCAAAAATACCACACAGGTTAAGACACACGGGAGAGGACAGAATGGAGAAGGGCATCAGGGAAGGGGAGGGCTGACAAGTGTCAGGTGCTGGGGACAGAAAGGAAAACTACTTCTGGCCCTCAGGAAGCAGCTAGAAACAGAACTGACCATGGAGCTGGAGGGTGTCAATGCTGGAGAAACAGGCGTACTCCCTGAAGACAAAATGGTGAGAAGGGCAGTTTTGTCTTAGGGAAACAAAACAAGGAGTTTTAGCTAAATGATCTGGGTCTTCTCAGCAAGAGGGAAGGCCAACTTCAAGGACAGTCTTTGTGGGGACTGGATTACATGTCTGTGGTCAAGACTCATAAGGGGAACTGTGGGGCACGTCCATTAGGTGCCCTGGCCAGGTGGCTCAGTTGGTTGGAGCGTCGTCTGTGCACCGAAAGGTTGCAGGTTCGATTCCTGGTCAGGGAACATACCTAGGTTGCATGTTTGATCCCCAGTTGGGGTATGTACGGGAGGCAACCTGTTGATGTTTCTCTCTCACATCGACATTTCTCCCTCTCTCTCCCTCTCCCCTTTTCTCTCTCAAATCAATAAACATATCCTTGGGTGAGGATTAAAAAAAAAAAAGAGCCCACTAGGAGCTAACAAGGCTCCAAAAGCAACCTGGGGCTTGGACTCTGCCGAACCCATGATCTGTGCTGGTGCCAACAGGCGCAGCCCGTGACTCTCCAGTGATGCTTGGCAGCCCGGCAGAAGCAGCAGTGGAAACAGATGGGCCTGAGTGTCAAGGGGAGGCCCAGGGACAGTTGTGGGGGCAGGAGAATCAAAGGGCAAGTAAGGACACAGGTGAGATGGCTGAGACTCTGCCAGGCCAAGAGGAAGGCAAAGGCAGAAGGAGCCTGGGAGAGGGGAGAACAAGGCAGGAAGGGGTCATCAAGGGCTAAGCCAGATGCAGAGGGATGGGAAAGATGGAACCAAGGGAAGTTATGAAACAGGGAAAAGAGAATTCCAGGTCTTGTAGTGACTGGGTGGCGACAAGGCCCAGCATGAATCTGGGCGAGGTTTGGTCAGATGAAGCTTCAAGGAGAGAAAACGGTGTTCAGGATATTTAGAAGCATCAACAACTTGAATTCTGAGTTTGCCAGAGACCTTGAGGGATGTGGAGGACAGTGCTGAGGTCAGAGGCCAGGGCAGTGGGTGACCCAACCTCAAAGGAAACAGAATTGGGCAGGGAGTTAGAAAGAGAAGAGCTGGCCTGCCTCTTCACAGAGCCCCATGGGTGGGCCAAAGTGAGAGTCTTCGGCTGGGAAATAGAGAAGGAATCAGGACAGTAATTCAAAGAGGTGGCTGGAGTGTTCACGGCAACAGTCAGGGGAGAAGGGGATAGCTGACGGCACGCAGGACGTCTTGGAGGTGCAAAGGGGACATCCCATTCAGGCAGCGGGAAGGTCTGCCCAGGAGGCACTGTAGCTAGGACGCACTTAAGTCCGGATTCCACGGTACCACCTGCGGTCTCGGCATCACACTAACATCCGCAGGCAGACCCACCTCCCAGGCATCAGTTTTGAGAATCTTCACTCTACAGCTGTTGTGTGGGGTTCCCGGGAAGAAACGTGTCTCTCGGGTAAAAAGGCTTCACCGCGGATGAGGAGCTCCTGGCCTCTGGCTTAAACACCTCCCATCAGGGGACCTACCTATCACACACTGTCTAAAACAGCAGTGCCCCTTCCTCTGTCTGTCTAACTCCTTACTCTGTTTTACGGTCCTTAACACTTACTACTTACTGCCTGTCATACGGTGTATGTGTTCCCTGCTTTATCCACAACGCTTAGAACGGGGTCATGCCTATGAGGCACCCACTAAATATTTTTAGATTGTTGAATAAATTACCTTTGAAACCCAAAGCTAGATTGTGTTGGGGAGGGAGACTCTGACGTCACTCCTGCTTTCTAAATAAGGCATTCCGAGCTGTGTCCAGTTCACTCACTCCAGCATCGCCATGGCGAACGCTTCTGTCTCAGGCAAAGCAAGGGAAGTCTTTGCTGGCCTAAGACAACCTCCTGGAGCCCGCAAGATGGTTCTCCAGCAAAGCCAAGACCTGCTCCCCCTGCCCCACCCCAGGCCTGGCTGGGACTCAGCCGTGTTCATGGCACCTGCTGTCCTCACCCAGCAAGTCGTCACGAGAAGATGGTGGTGCAGCCTCTGCTGCTGGTTAAAAATAAAAGCAGCTCTGCTGAAAGAATTCCAGTGATGATTTCTACCTGCTCTAGAAATGTGCCCATCTTACCTCCCTATGCTTGGAAATGCTTCCCTAACGCAACCTTCCGTGCAACACGCACATTCTTTTGCCCTTCCTCTCCCGGTTGTTGGCCACCTCAAGGGCGGGGCGGCCTGGACGCCTTTGACACAGGCACTGTCGCGACCAGCCCAATGCTCGTCATGGCAACAATATCACAGTTTCATGTCTACGTTTCTCTATCAACTTCTAGCAACTGTTGCTCTGTGATTAGCAACGAAAAACTAACCTGGCCTGAGATGGATCAAAGGCATACATACCGTGACCTGGGCAGAGTCAAGGAACTGGAGGCCAAAGTAATCCGTCTCCACAAGGTCCAAGTGGTATACGATCTGATCGAACAAATCCTGGCCCTTGGCATGTTTCTGAAAGGCAATTGGGTACATGAACATTTAGAATGTGATAGCTGGGTAAGAAACCAAGAGGTTTTTTTTTTAAATCATTTTTTTTCTCTGCATATCGTATATATGTATGTATCACACTATGCAAAATTTTTAATTAATTGGCTTTAATATAATATAAACTCATGATTAAAGCTAAGTACTCCCAAAGACAAAAAAAGAAAAGAAAAAAACCCACCGAGTAACAACTTCCCAGGACGTTAGGGAACCAACACTTTATCATGAACACTGGTAAACAAAGGGGAGAAGTCAGGCATTAATTAGCCCTGCCTTTAGCTCTAGCGCTGGGTGGGTAACCAAAGAGTAGATGAGGATAAACACAAGAATCACTCCGAGTGGGTCGAAGACCCAAATGGAGCTGGAAGTATGAAGCTCTCAGGGTAAAACCTAGGCGCTCATCTCCATGACCCGGGATCAAGCAACGGTTTCTTAGATATGACAGCAAAAGCACAAGCAACAAAAGAAAAAATAAACTGGACATCATCAAAATGTAAGACTTTTGTGCTTCAAAGGACACCAAGACTTCAGGGAAGTACAAAAACAACCCAGAATGGGAGAAAGATTTTGTAAATCCCATATCTGATAAGGGGCTTCTTGATAAGGGGTTCTATCTGGAATAAAGAACTATTGCAACTCGATAATAAAAAGGCAATATTCAACTAAAGAATGAGCAAAAGATATAGACAGGGAGTTCTCCATAAGCCTAATAAGCACCTGAGAAGGTGCTCAACACCATTCATCATTAGGAAAATGTGAATCAAAACCATAATCAGATGCCACTGCACACTCCCTGGGATGTCTCCAATGAGACAGACATGACAAAAGATGGAGACACTGGAACCTTCGCAAACTGCTGATGGGCAGGTGACACTGTGCAGCCCCTTTGGGAAACAGCCTAACAGGTCCTCAAACAGTGAAGCATAGTTACCATTTGATTCAGCAATTCCACTCCTTAGGTATACATTCAAAAAACATGAAAACATGATGTTTGCACAGAAACTGGTACAAAAACCCTCATAGAAGCATGATTCATAACAGCCCCAAAGTGGAAGCAACTCAAACGTCTATTAACTAATGAATGGATAAACAGCAGTCTTAGCCATAAAACTGAATAGTATTTTGCCATCAAAGGGAATGAAGTTCTGCCCTGGCTGGTGTGGCTCAGTGGACTGAGCGCGGGCTGCAAACCAGAGGGTCGCCGGTTCGATTCCCAGTCAGGGCACATGCCTGGGTTGCAGGCCAGATCCCCAGTGGGGGCCAAGTGAGAGGCAACCACACATTGATGTTTCTCTCCCTCTCTTTCTCCCTCCCTATCCCTCTGTCTAAAAATAAATCAAATAAAGTCTTTAAAAAAAAAAAAAGGAATGAAGTTCTGACACATGCTACCACATGAATGGACCTTGAAGACTAAGTGAAAGAAGTCCGTTGCGAAGGATCACATGGTACATGAAATATCCAGAACAGGTCGATCTAGCGACAGAAATTAGACTGTGGTTGCTTAGGGCTGCAGAGTTTGTGGGGTGACTGCTAAGGTGAGTAAAGTGGTTTTTTTTTGGGGGGGGGCATTCATGAAATGTTCAAAGATTGATCGTGTTACTAGATGTGCAACTCTAAGAATATACTAATTGTCACTGGGTTGTATGCTTCAGATAGGTAAATTGTATCATATATGAATCTCAATAAAGCCATCGAACATAGTAGATGGACAAAGTTTTTCATTTATGCCCAATAAATGAAGGTGAAATAAGAGAATCGCAGTATCACACATTTGCAACGTCTAGCAAATGGCAGGCTCTAGGCATTGGGCACCAGTGCCTACTAGCACCCCCAAGGGAGACAACCAGCCATTACATACCTTCTGATGAAAAACACCCCACCCCCCAACACAGAATCTTGCTTCCCTGGCCTCTTTCTCCACACGGCGGGTGGGGGGCAAGGGAGGAAGGGAGGCAGGGCAAAATTAGGCTGAGTACTGAGCCAAGCACTAGATCCAACTGCAGGCCTCAAGAGCAACAATTCCTCTGCGTTTCCAATGGCAGGAAATGCAGAGGAATGTTCTGAACTACCTGGCATTGCAACCAGCAAGACCCAGCCTGTGGGAAATTCTAGAAACTCCTCAGGACACATGACCCAGTTTCTTCAACGAACAGAATATACGAAAAAGAAGAGATGAAGGAGACACCTACAGATGAAAAGATATCTAAACGGCAATGTTCAGGGATGCACACTTGGGTGATAAAACTTGGAAAGAGAATAAAGAAGTGATTACAATAAAGTCAGGGTAGTTGTTGCTCTTGGGGCCCGCAGGGGATGTGCCTGGGAGGGGACCCAGGGAGGGGATGTGCCTGGGAGGGGACTCAGGGAGGGTATGTGATTGCAGAGGCATAGGGTGAACTTCTGGCTGTCAGACAGGGTTCCCGCTCTTGACCTGGGTGGGGTAGTACCAGGGCGTCTGCCTTCTAGTAATTCATTAACCTGCACCTCTGTTTTATTTGCCCATCTGTAACTGTGTTATATAAAACAACAATAACAAAAAGTAGAAGCAAAAATCAAAACAAAGTCACTGGAATTCAGCCTCTTTCCTTCAGACTTTCCTTCCTGGGGACACTCCTCTGAAGGCAACGACCTGACAGAAGCAGGTGGCTCGAAGTGCAACGACGTTCCCAGCAGCATTCTTGGAGAAATAAGATGGGGGGAGGGAGGGGTCCAGAAAGGTCTGAGACACAGCCAGACTCCAACCACAGGGACACAGAACCAGGGCCACCAAACTCCAGGCTACTGTTCAGCCGTTATTAAAAAAAATTATGAAGATAGAAGGAAGGAACATTCTTCTGACAACGTTAGCTCAAGAGACTAGGAAAGAGGAAGAAGCTGTGACTCCAACTACACAAAAATATGCACACGTTGTTCATGAGTTGCTGGATAAAAACAGGATATCTGTAAAAACTGAAACAGCTGTGTTAGGATAGAGACGCTACGGATGGTTTTCTGCCCAGGTTTTCGCACTGATGATCTGGCAGTTGTTCGACAGCGAACGCAATTTTTTTAAAAATAAAATCACCGTTCTGGCACTCTTCCACCTTGTTTATAGCAATCCATCTTCTATTTTTTCCTCTTACGATCCGGTGCTATTGGCCCTATGGAACACTTATTAGCCCGCCACCAATGATTCATGAGCAGGTATCCTTGGGACAAAACTAGCTGGTGCACAGCTTGAGCAGCAGGCTGTAGCAGAAAGAACTGGGTTGAGAGGGAGCGAGAGACCTGTGCCCTGGTCCCAGATGCACCACAAACTGTGACCTGAAACCATTCATATTTTCCCCAAATCCAGGTGGCCATCCTGGGCTTCGCCTGCAGATGCAGATCAGACATGGCGCCCTGAACATACAGGGCCACCCGAACGCACCTGGCCCCGAACCCAGCCTGCTTCCCACCAGGGTCTCTCTATTTTGGTTCAGGGTTCACCATCCAGGTACGTAATTTTAACACACACAGAGTACAAACCGAAAAAGCACAGTTCTGCACATGTTGAATGAGGGGGTTAGCTTAGGTTTTTAAGTCATTCCAAACCTTACTTTTCTGATGTCATTCTAAAATAGCTCTTAATTTAGAAAGAGTTCATGGTGGAGGCTGGGAAAAGAACCTTTCTAGGGCGGCAAGTGCCTTCTGCCAAGCCAGACTGGCTTCTCTCCTGGCAGACCCTCAGCTGGACGTAGAGGTGGCAGACAGGGGGTCTGGTGGATAAGAAATAACATTTTTACTCACTTACAAACACTTCCCCCTACTCAGCTCCTTTCACCAAGTATGCTCTTTGGTCTCTTCTGCTGGAAGAGAGAATTCCCCATGGCCCTTTCCAGCTCTAAAAAGAATCTGGCAAAATTACCAGGGCTGGAATAGAAGGGTCCTATAAACAGAGGTCTTAGTGGGGTAGGGGTGGGATAAAGACAGGAGTGTCAGGGCCACAGCACGTGAACCCCCATCTCTCACTCCTCCCAGCCTGCAGAGTGGCCGCTCACTTAAAACTGAGGAGGCTCTAGATAACGTGACTCACCTGCACCACCAGTCAGGACATCCCCCACCAGGGCACCCCCGAGTAGCCCATACACTGTCCTCTCACGCTTCGCCCAAACACTCCCTCCTTCAGCAGCCTCCCCCAGCCACCCAGGGCAGAAAGTGCCCCCCTCTGTGTTCCCAGGAGCAGACACAGGCCTGTATCACACGCACACTGAACCGCAGTTGCCTGTGCTCCTGTGTTACTGACTTCAGATTGATCACTGCCCAGGGCAGGGCCAGCTGTGGTCATCTGAGCACCACCTCCCCCTTCCCACCATCCCCAAAGCGCAGCGTCTGGTTGGCACAGGCACTCCATAAATGTCTGTTTGCTGTGTGGATGGAAGGATGGATGGATGGATGGATGGATGGATGGATGGATGGATTGAAGGATGTATGTATATATGTATATATAGATGGATGGATGAAAGGATAGAAGAATGGATGGATGGATGGATAGATGGATGGAAGGATGATGGATGAATGGAAGGATGGATGGATGAAAGGAAGGATGGATGGATGGATGAATGGATGAATGGATGGATGGATGGATGGATAGATGGATGGATAGATGGATGGAAGGATGATGGATGGATGGAAGGAAGGATGGATGGATGGATGAATTGATGGATGGATGGATGGATGGAAGGATGGAAGGATGATGGATGGATGGATGGATGGAAGGATGGATAGATGGAAGGATAGATGGATGGATGGAAAGAAGAATGGATGGATGATGGAAGGATGGATGGATGGATGAATTGATGGATGGATGGATGGATGGATGGATGGAAGGATGGAAGGATGATGGATGGATGGAAGGATGGATAGATGGAAGGATAGATGGACGGATGGAAGGATGGATGGATGGATGGATGGATGGATGTATAGATGGATGGATGATGGATAGGGGATGCATGTGGGGTCTGGGGCCAAGAAACAGGCCTTTAGGATGGGCCACACACAGACAACCGACCGATATTCCACAAGTGGCAGGCCTAAAAATGAGAACACACTCATTAAAATCTTTTCAAATTGAGTATTCCAGGAGCAAACGCCTAGAGAAGCGCGCTGCACTTGCAAAACCATTTACCTAAACCCAAGTTTGTGGCTGTTACGTGAAGTACTGTCTTGTGGTTACAACAGGAGATCCATTAATGTGACTAGACTAGAAGCCACTCCTTGTCACCTCATTGTCAACAAGGTCTCCCCCTCTGCGACGAATCCATTCATTCAACAAATATTTACCAATTGCTCATCAAGTGCCAGCCATTATACTAGGCACTGGCGTACAATGGAGTCACAAAGTCTGGAAGGGAACAGCTACAGGAAACCTCACCAAATAAGTCTTTCCTGGAAAGCCAAGTCATGCAAACCATGGGTAGCCATACCACCACCTCCGTGCCTTCCTAAGCAGAATATATAAAATGTAAACCCTTACTAAGTCCAGGTCACCTTCTGGAATCCCACGATGCTCCATCTCCTT
The DNA here is from genome assembly GCA_007922815.1 of Macrotus californicus. NCBI lineage: Eukaryota > Metazoa > Chordata > Mammalia > Chiroptera > Phyllostomidae > Macrotus > Macrotus californicus. The sequence goes on from VMDR010001121.1 coordinate 106,056, forward strand.
TAAGACCCAGAAAGGGAGCTGTCCCCAACACTGCAGGGTAGCGAACGCTGCCCTTGAGTCTTGCAATCACGTTGCCTAGTTTTTCTTCCTCCCGTATCAACACATCACTTTTTCACAAGGACCAACAACCCGTGGTTTTGAGTCGGCGTGTCCCTCTGTAGCAGCTCCTTCTGATCTAACAGCAGCTAAAAATAACCAAACGCATTAAAATCATGTGTAAAATATGAGTCGAGAGTCGCCAGCTGAAGACTGGGCCAGGGCAGACAGCCAGCAGGGAAAGGCATGGACATTGTGATATCTTCTCAGGACAGTCAGGAGTTCCCAGCCATGCTCCTGATAAGGAAGGCTGCTGGACAGCTGATGTCTTCACTGTCCACCTGAATGAATGCACTATCCTGACCCTCTTAGATAAGAGGCAACTGACAGTGTCTCACTGCAAGCTGACCTGATTGCAATGCAACAGGTCAACTGTGGTTCTGGAAGAACAAAGAAGATAGAAGCCAACCTATCTCATGAGTCTCAACAGCGTAAGACACCAGGCATCGCACGCAGGTTTGAAAGGAGGAAATGAGCTCTGAGCGAGTGTGAGAGTCGAGCATGTGCATCCTAGTTGTGAGCTAAAATGGAAAGCATGACATCTGGGCAGTGGAAGGGTTTTAGGAGCCATCTCCTCGCAGGCACATGAGGCTCCCATGTGTCCCCCTGCTCCACATCCATCAGGTGGCATGTCCCTCTGTACCCGTCTTCAGAAAGACTCTCCCTTCCCGTCTCTATCATGGTTCAGGCCACATCACTCTGTGGAGAACACAGCCACAGCCCCGAGTGGCCCCAGGTCTCCCTCCTAAAATCATCTTCCCCCTTTGCTGGAATGGCCTTCACACACTGCAGGTCCCATCTCAGTCCCTTTTCTGTGCAAGCACATCCACCAGAGGATGCAGTGCAGGCTCCTCGGCCCGTGGCAGGGACTCTGCAGTGAGCAGTGCCCAACCCAACACTCACCTTATCTCCCCACATGTACCCTGGCTTTGGTCAAATGCCAGACCGTGTTCTCCTGTGTAAAGCCACACCCCTATGGCTTTTCCTGGGTCGTTCCTTTGTCTACAGCCCCCCATTCCTATCCCTGCCTACAGCAAAGCCAAGCCCCATGGCCAATTTTAAGTAACAAACATCATTATTAAAGGTCTTGTTGGCGGTACCCTGTCACGTTCATCTTTGCTTCTGTACCGTCTGACATTCTGAGTTTCAATAAACATAACCGCTGATACGAATTAAGAATAATCTTCAGTTCGCATAGCAGTCTTCCAATGCCCCACTGTTGAGAAATCTGATCTTCCCACTCCATTTCTGCCTGGAATTCTCTAGAGAAACAAACCTGGGACTTGGGGTGCAGAACCCTGGCACCACCATCTCCCCTTTTGGACCTCGGTCTGTTCTATGCAGACCAGAACATTGGTGTTTTGGAAAGCGTGCCACACTGCCCCCTATTCTTATGGCTATTGAAAATGCCATGCCTTATATGCGCAAAATACTATCAAGTTCTGGATGTTTATAGATGGGTTACAAAATAACTGTGTGATAGAGGGTTTCTAAAAGGAAGTGCAGGCTTTCACGTTTGTTCCAGTTAAATTTCACCTAATTTAAACTGCCCCATGATTTAGCCTGTTAAGAAGAATACGAGTCCCAGGCTGTTATCCACGATATTAGTCACGGATCCCAGTTTTACAGTTTTACAACACGCAGGAAACTTGATACACGGGGGCGGGCGGGGGGTTGGTGATGGGTGCGGTATCTTCCTTTGGTCCTACAGCTCCAAAGCCACCCATCTGGGGGTGGCCTCACAACTGTACCATGGCAACACCACGCATGGGACTCTCAGAGGCAAAGGTTGGGCTGGAAACCCAGTCCTACCTCGTCTCTAGCAATGTGACAGTGATCTTTGGCAACTGCCCCTCGAGTCTCAGGTTCTTCACCTGAAAAATGGGGTGCTCTCATTTGCCCTGTCAGCCTTGCTAAGTCAGTGCATTAATAAAAAGGCAAGAAAGCGACTGCGCATGCACCGTACACCATGGTGTCCTACATACACAGAGGAATTAATATTTAGTTCCATTTACTTCTCTCACCTGCCCACAGGAAGAACAAAATGTGCTTTCTGCTAGATGCTTAACCAAAATCCAGGCACAGGAAGTCCATGGTCTACACCAGTCGCGATCCCATCTACAGAAAAACCGAACCCAGGGTCTTTGGGGGATTTTTGTAGACACGTTTTGGTCCCTAGAGATCAATCCCTTCCTTTGTAAGCTCTTAACACCCCTGGTTTAAACAACCTCAGGCGGATTTCAGGTGAAGTTGGTTCCCTGCTCAGCAGTTTCCAGAAGACACCTGCCTCAAGGCCTGTCTCAACTGTTTCTAGGAAGTGCTCACTTTCACGGTTAGTTCCCAGCTCCCCACCCCCACCCTCATAATTTGGTAACCTGCTAGTTTCCTATGCGTCTCATTAGGAAGCCAGCTGTCCATTCCACACACACCGAGTGGCCCAGGGGTCTCTGTCCCCACTGCCATCGCTACTAAGTCATCATAAACAAATATCAACTGTTCACTCCCGGATGCCATAAACACAAGCATCTGAAATTACCCAATAAAGAGACCCTGAAATTTCTTCATGAGTAAGACATACAGTAACACCCTGCCAACCAAGGTTTCACTTTCTACGGTTTTAACTACCTGCAGTCAACTGCAGCCTGAAAATATGAGATAGGAAATTTCAGAAATAATTCCTAAGTTTCAAATTGTGTGCCACTCTGAGCAGCGTGATGAAATCTCGAGCTGTCCAACTCCGTCCCTCCTGGGACGGATGTGACTCATCCCTGTACTCGCTGCCCTGCCTGTCCGTTACGAGGCAAGCATCTCAGTTACTGCATGACCATCACAGTATGGCAGGGCTCGCGGCCAGGGCACCCTTATTTTACTTCGTAATGGACCCAAAGCTCAAGACCAGTGGCGCTGGCCAATCAGATACGCTGTCAAGTACCATATTTCCCTGACGGGAAAAGGTGAAAGTTCTTAAGAAAAAAACAAATTGTATGCTAGGGTTGCTAAGGTCTACGGTAAGAACGCATCTTCTATCTGCGAAAAGAAAGAAATTTGTGTTAGTGTTGCTGTCACACTTTAAATTGCAAAAGTAACAGCCTCGGTACGTGCTAGGTATTTAGCTGAGGTGGGGAGGGGACGAGACTCGTGGGTGGAGGGCGGACAGGACGGGTGCTCTGCTTGTGCCACCAGACAGCACTGAACCTATCACCTCCACAGAGACGCCAGCCAGGGACCCCCTGAACCGAGCGACCACATCCACATAACTTATGTCACACTGTGTTGTTATCGTTGTTCTATTTTATTATTAGTTTTTGTTGTTAACCTCTTACTGTGCCTGATTTATCAATTAAACTTCATCCTAGGTGTGTGCATGTATATATACAGGAAAAACCACAGTATAGCTAGGGTTTGGTCCTATATGCAGTTTCAGCATCAACTGGGGGTCTTGGACATATTCCCAGTGGATGAGGGGGCACTACCGTATCACCTCAGCCATCAGAAAGATTTGGGGACTCAACACTGGAACGTAATGGTGCGAAGACCCTGCACAAGGGCCCCTCACCTGCTGAGGTAAGGCCGGGCTGTGCAGCTTGAAAATTCCTCCTTCCAGGTGAAGAGTGCTTCATGGTTTATCGACATCCCATGACCCGTTTTTCAGAGAAGGACACTGAGCTTCAGAAGCTTACGTGACTGAGTCTGTACTGCTTCTAAGCAACAGAACTGTGAGCAGGACCCAGCCTTTCAGATTCTTAGGACCAAGCTCCTTCTCCCTCACTCGCTGCTTCTCTGGTCAACTCACCTGCCTCTCTGGCTCCAAGCACACGCAACATGTCCCGCAGGCAAGGAAAGTTTCCTAAGCCCACTTCAACACACAGCTCGTGGGCGCCTCCTTCATGCACAACCTGAGCTACAGCTGGGAGGCAAGGCCACGTGGTCCGACAGAAACTGATCACACGGTGAGGAGGCAGAATGGAAAGTAAATTACTGGCTCGCGAACAGACACAGAAGCCAAGACGCTGCAGTGAGGGGAACATCAATAGTCGGAGCAGCTCCTGGAAATTCAATTCCGGTAAAACAGAGCACATGTTATTAATTTCCTGACTTGCCTGGCTAACAGTCTCTCGGCAATCAGAGGAAACAACAAAAACAACTGTCCTTAATTTTGATCAACAAGGAAGCAAGAACAATCTTAGAAGACAGTGACTGTCCTCGTGACATGTGAGTCAGTGCAAGGAGGCACCTGCTGGTCCATTCCACCAACAACCAGAGTCCTCTGCCTGCTACGGGCCGGGGGCTCTCGCTGTGCTCCAAGAGCCCTGGGCAGGCGAATCTCAGTTTTCATCAGGGCACCACAGAACACAGCCACATCGCCCTCAACTACCAGAGTCATCATGTTAAAGCACCGATACTTCGTGTTGCATTACTGATGACTATTGATCAGCCTCTGTCAATAAACCGTCTTCGGGCCCAGCTGTAGTTACATCTCGGCAGAGGGCCGAAGCTCCCACTGGTTCCTCCAACAGCACTTCCCTCACAGGGCTGCAGGGCTGCTGCAAGAATCAATGACCCCACCGGCCGCGATCCTGTATGAACCTTCTTTCAGTCAACGTGGAACGCCTCCCAGTGACCTCAATTTCTCTCTCCTGGCTCCTTCCACGCATGCCTAACACAAGGATTCAACAGTTGATTTTTAAGGGAGGGCTTCCCATTTATTCCCCAAGATGCTGAATGAAGTCCAGACACCTAACTCCACTGGATCCTGGCCGCCCTGAAAACTGGTCTCACCCAGCACTTCGGTTGTTGTGCCTCCCACTCTCAGTGTGAGACATCGAAACGGCATGCAGGGAACACTCTTCGGTTTTTGGGGGGGACTGATATGAGCCCTATTTTAATGTATACCCCTACCGTCGGGGACATTGTTAACAGACTGTCCGACAGCACCCCTAACACAGAGGGCCACTGGATGAATTCCAGACTGGCAGCCCCTCCGGGTCACCTTTATTATAAGGCAAGGCAAGTCTCGTAACCTGTCATCCCGCCCTCTGCCCTTCTGAGTCCCCTCACATCCCTAGTGAATGAGAACAGGAGCAGGAGACTGCCCTGAACGGCCTCTTCAGGCAGCTCTGTCCCACCCCAGCGGCCCCTGCTTTGCAGCAAAAGACAGGCAAGTACTCGGGGACGTCCAAGGTCCCAGGTGATACACATTGACGGATGCCCGATCATCACGGGGATGTAAAGCCCAGCACAGGAAATAGAGTCAACAATACTATAGTAACTGTGTGGTGCCAGGTGGGTCCTAGACACCTCAGGGGGATCCCTTCATAAATGACATACATGTCAACCACTATGCGAAACACCGAAACTAATATAAAATGATACTGAATGTCAACTGTAATTGAAAAATATAAAAGAAAAAGAAAAACAGCCCTGGGTGTGGTGGTTCAGTGGACTGAGTGCCAGCCTGCGAACCAAAGGGTGGCCGGTTCGATTCCCAGTCGGGGCACATGCCTGGGCTGCGGGCCAGGTCCCCAGTAGGGGGTGAGTGAGAGGCAGTCACACACGTTTCTCTCCTTCCCTTCCCCTCTCTGTAAAAATAAATTAGTAACATCTTTAAAAATAACAATAATTTTTTTAAAAAGGCCCCAGGTGGCGAGTACCTAAGGTGTTACCACTGTCAGCGTTACTTGGTTTAAACTGCGGTGCTCACCCCCAGAGCTGCACGGTCTCTGCACTTCTCCCTGGAACTGGGAAGAGAACGGCACTGCTTCCACCAAATACAACATGGTGTTAGTAATGTTTCGGGATTCCCCAGGCGAGGTGACAGTTCTCTTCGGATGCTCGCTCGGGGGGAGAGCCAGGCAGCATGGAAAAAGTCCAGCTACCCTGAGACTGCCGTGCTGCTGAAGAGGCCGCGAGTGAGTGTTCCCATCAACTGTCCCAGCGGAGCCCGGCCTTCCAGTCATCACTGCCAGGTGCACAGCATGTGGAGCAGCCTCCTTGGACCCTCACACCAGCCCATCTTCCAACGGAGTACTTCCGGGTGCCTGGTCAATGGCACGAGGAGCAAGAGAACCTCCCAGCTGAGCCCCACCCGAATCCCTAACCAACAAAATCCAGGAGCTATGAAAAATGGTGGTTGTTTTAAGCCACTGAGAAGCCCTGAGAGAGTTAGTTAGGTAGCACTAGATACCCAGAGTGAAAACCGTACACATACACAGGTACAGCATGTGTGTGCGGCGTGTGTGTGTGTGTGTGTGTGCACACGCGGAAAAACTTTCATAACTTTAAAACGTTCCTTAGGAAATCCCCACACTGTGATACTAAGTTCAGTATCACCTGCTTGAGATAAGAAAGCAGAATAATAAACATACGAATTCTCCCAAAAAGCCAGCAGGATAAATACACCAAAACACTATTCTCTGCAGGCCATGAACTCTGTTTAGGAAAAAGACATTAAACCTGAGGCTGTTGTTCTCAACAACCTCACACTGAGAACTCAGTAACTGGACTGAAGGGAGAGGAGACGGTAATGGATTAATAAAAGGGACTTAAGAGACGCTATTTACCAAATGTGAAGCGTGGTCTGTAGTTGGCTCCTGGCTGAAACAAACCAGTCATGAAAAGTTGTTTGGGATGACTGGGGACAAGGGAACAAGGACTTGGCATTCGATGACATTAAGGAACCAGTATTCATTTTGTTGAGTATGATAATGGCACTGCTATACACACACACACAGTGTGTCTGCGTATTTATATCTAAAAGACACCCTCTTCAATATTTACAAGCTACACGAAAAAGCTGTCTGGGGAGTTGCTTTAAGATACCCCAGAAAGAGAGTAACAAATGGGCACTGTGTACATGAGGGTTTCACCACACTCTTCTCTCAGTTCTGTGCACTTGCACTTAAAGGAAGCCTCACAAACTGCCAAGGAGCTGGGGGGGGGTGGGGGGTGCAGCCTGGGCCTGTCTTGCAGAATTTGGAGCCTCCGGCTGGAAGAGGAGTCCTCGGCCAGAGGGAAAGGGAAAGTGCTACGGGCTGCCAGAGGGGGAAATGACTCCGAAGTGTCAACAACTAATTTTCTTCCATGTCACTAAAAGAAACTGCGATGGATCCCAGTCGAGACCTACTGATGGGCCTTCCGCCACATCTCCCCGTCTCCCCGTCCTTGGTGCAGCTCATAAAGAGGCTGCGCCATTGCACCGGGCACCCAACTTAGTCCCGAGTACCGTACTTTTACAGCGAGAAAGCAAGCATCTGTAGCAATGAAAGCTCAAATTGTTTAAGCTTTGGATACCAAAGTTAATATTCTACCCTATCTAATTTCATGGACACCATCAGTTTAATCTCTGAGGACATTTCTGAGGGACCCAGGACTGAGTTTTCACCTTGAACCAAAGCACCATAACCTCCAACCCAGCAGAGTAAAAACCTCTGACAGTGAAGCCAGACAGCTAGCTCCTCAGTGGACATCCTCAGGTGGCCACAGTGACCAAGGCTTGGTATGGAGCTTCACTCATCAGCAGCCAAGCTACCAAGTAAGTGATGTTCCAGAAATCAGCCCATTTAAGTCCCTCACTTTACAAATGGGTAAAATGAGGCCAGAGGCAGGTCACGCTGCCAGGAAGCCGCGGCAAAGCCTGGATGGAATAGAATGTGAGCCTTCTGACACCGAGACCAACACATTTTTCTTTCTTAGGATCACAAGTCTAGAGAGTTCCTGCTTCTGAAAGGTCAAGAACCAAAATTGCAACACCAAAAAAAAAGCAACCCCACAGCAATCTCAATGTTAAAAACTCTTTGACTATAAAAAGTACTTGGTTTGGGGGAAGTATTTCTAGCTTTTTAAAAGGGTGGACCAGGAATAATAAAAAACACCCTACACCGCACAGGACAAAGGAAAAACAAAATGAAACAAATGTGTGCCTGACTAAACAGTAACGTGCAATTAAAATGATGGATGTCTTGGTGCCAGAGGTCGAGTTGGAAACAAGCTGCTGGAAGAAGGGCAGCCCTGAAAATAAACTGCCGAATTACTTTCAGATTCCCCCTCCATGCAGTTCTGAAAGCGAGTAACTCCACAGAGGTAACCATGCAGCAAATTCCCAGATAACCCAGCCAGGAGACGGGAAGAGAGAAAAGGAACTCTTGGGAGGATGACCCATGCGAAGAATGCCACCCAAACTGCGACTCAGGTATGCGGCTGAGTTTGCAAAGTCAGGCAGGTCAGCGCTGCCTGCACAGAGGAGGCTTCCCCGACGGCCCGGGCAGCCCTGGCGGCACTGTGCCCCTTTTCTCGGTGGGGCCCTCTCCAGCTCTAAAAGCACAGTCCGGGTGTGTTGCGACACACCCCGTGGGGCAGGGGCCCTAGGGGGTCTGAGTCCTACCTCGGTTACTCAGCTCAGGTCGAGTCTGGTGTCAGGAAATTTTTTACGTGGTGAGAAGTTGGAGGATGAGATGAAAAGGCAGATTTTAACAGGGCTTGGCCCCTGGTGTCGTCCACAGAACACGCCCGGTGTCAGGGAGGCCTCATTCTGGGCAGCATGCTCATTCACAGGGGGACGCTGACCTCTGTGTGGTCTAAGTGACAGGGGTGTGTTACGGGCTGAACTGGGCTCCCCCACAAAATTCATAAGGTGAAGCCCTAAGCTCCAGTGCCTCAGAACGTGGTTACCTTTGGAGACAGAGCCTTTGAAGAAGTGATAAAGTTAAAACGAGTTAATTAGGACGGGCTCTAATCCTATCTGACTGTGTCCCCACCCTGCCCACCCTGCACAGGGAAAGGACCACCTGAAGACACAGGGAGAGGGGTGGCCATCTACAAGCCAATGAGAGAGGCTTCAGAGGACACCAAGCTTGATTTTGGACTTCCAGCCTCCAGAACTGAGAGAAAGCAAATCCCCGTCGTTTGAAGCCACCCAGTCTGCGATACTTAGTAACGGCAGCCCGAGCTGACTAACACAGTGGGGGGAACACGTCTTCAAGTTAGGACGGGCGTGAATCTGGGCTCCACCACCTGCAAACAACAGGATCCCAGCGAAGCGCCTTCGCCTTTCGGAGCCTGTCTCCTGCCTGTAAAGTGGAGAGAACACGGCGCCCGTCCCCCCAACGATGGCAAGGCTGAGACTAAAACACAAGCAGAGGGCCTTGTCCAGCAGGGTCGCCGCCAGCTCCCGGCAGAGCCAGCCAGCGCTGTGCCGGGACCGCTGACTCCAAGCTCCGGGGACTCCCCACCACATCCCTTTGGAGATCCAGACCCTTTGCTGGGGAGCAGGCGGCTTGTGGACACTGTGCACGGTGCCCCGGGATCGAACTGATGGTGAGGCCTGTGCCCAACAGCCTGCACGCTGCTGGCGCCACAGCAGGGCCTGGCGGCTCCTTGGGTCCCACCCGTAGCTGGTGCTCCTTAAGTGTGCACGCTGAACCCAGCTAGCCAACGTGCCTGAATTTTCGGACCTTTCAGCGATCACACCAACTGCTAAGGCACAGACATTTGGGGCTATTTACTTGGCTCTGTGTGCATGTAAGAGTATCAAAAAGGTTAATGAGTGGAAAAGCACATAAAATGTGTAACCTTGTCTGTGGTGAGCTTGGCAGTTAAGGTCATAAAGCTATAAATGAGGCACCACCATCCATTCACCTGATGGGGGTATCCAAATAAAGTTGTCTTTATGGTTGGCCTTTGGTTTTTCTTCTCTCTTTTCTTCTTGTTTCCTCTCTGTCTCCATGGCCCCCTCCCTCTGGGTGAGTCAGTAGTCTTTTTTAAAAAAAAAAGATGTCTCCTTCAAGAAGGCAAAGAATGACACATTCAGATGCTGAAAGAAGGGTGTGATGCTTACAGCCTCTCGTAGGCTTGGATTGTAAAGATGGAATTATCAGAACAATTCCCCTGGGGCATGCAGTTTAGTTAGTATGTGCCACTGAGAGAAGAATGTTGCCGCCAGTTCACCACACAAAAAGTTAGCCTTTCCTCACTCATTAACTAAGAAAAAATGTTTCCAATCATATGTGCATTTTTAAAAGCAACAACTGAATACCAAGCATTAACTAGTATTGTTACGAAATGTTTCTTCAGAACAGGAAACACAAATAGGAAACGACTTAACAGAACTCAACACCTAGGTACACCTGCAGTAACTTCTTGTCATCTTTAACTGCTAGCGGGGGGATTGTAAGCTCCCCCAATTCCTCCAGTTCAAGGGGAATTTGGCTGGAATGGTTTCTCACACAAGACCAGGTACCCGAGGACTTCAATCCCAAGGCAGAAGGTATTCCGACAAGACTACCACCGAGCCAGGCACTGAATCTCCCCGCCCGAATACCTTTGAGAAGGTCTGCAGAATGTCAGAGCTGGAGGAAAATCTGTCGGGGGTCACAAAGTGTCACCCACATGCCAGGCATTTGAGAAATTTGTGCTGGAAGGTGCGCAGAGAGGGAACAGCCCACGAGTGACAGGGGTCATGAGGAAGGGGGGACAGTCCCCACACTGATCCAGCCAACTACTACTCTATGGGGATTCAGACGGTGCGATCAGATCTTCCAATTTTTTAAAGAAAGTCTACAAATTTGAATGTTTTAATGTGAAATGTGACTGCTTTGAAAAGCCTTTTACAGACCTCTAGTTTACTTTTTAATTAAAGCTGGGCACACGTAGATAAAAGTACACAGGCCATGCGTGTGCACCGCAAGGAATTAGCAGAAGTGAACGTACTTGTGCAACCGCCACCCAGGTCAAAAAAACAGAACATTACCTGCCTCCCGAAAGCCCCTGGGTGCCTCTTCCCAACTTCTGCCCGTCCCTCCCTCCCTCTCTCCCTCCCTCCCTTCCCACTGGAACCGCAGATTTGTTTGGCCTAGAATCACACAGCACATACTTTTTCACAGCTGCATGGGGACATGGGGACAAGGGGACAGTGCTCCTCCAAGTCACAGACCTTGTATCTCTGAGGAAAAGCACACAAGGTGTTGGAAAGGAAATGAGAACCAAGTGAATTCACCTTTTGTGGATTCACTCACAGCCCCGAAGGACTTGGAAGCCCAGAGGCCTCAAGGAGTCAGAGATAAGAGGGCAGCAGCCTCACTAGCCTGGGGTGGAGTGCCACGGTCAAAGTCTCACAGAAGGGGTGGGAGGGCCCATTCCAGGATAGCAGGGACAGCTAAAGGACAGGAGGCAAAAGGACAGGGTAGTGACTGGTGCCAGCATGAAGAAGCCAAAGTTCGAGATTCATGGCTACCAAAGAGCAGAAAGTGAGAAGCCCAGACCATGGCCAGGGCCTTCCCGAGGGCGGAGAGCCTGCCTTTCCCCAGGACAACGAGCAGGCCGGATTCCTGGAAGAATCAGTGAAGATCAATTGGTACGCCCTTTCTTTAAAAATCTCTTTATTATGGACAATTTCAAACAAACCCAAAGAAAACAGAACAGCACAGCAAACACCTGTCACTCGACCTTAACAATCACCAACATTCTCTGCCATCTTCTCCTCTATGTACTCATTCCTCCCCTGGCCTTCCTTCCATTTTTTTTTTAATTAATATGCCTTTTTCGGGGATGGTGGCAAATTTACTCACATCGAAAGGCACAAATCTGAGCTGCTCCATTTTGACAAAGGGAAAACATCTGTGCAACCCACACCCACACCAATCAGCACATCCCCAGGTCCCCATAAAGTTCCCGGGGCCGATGCCCAGTCAATCCCCGGCCCTCCCCACTCCCCGGAAGCAACAGCTTTCCTCATTTGTTTGCTCCACACGTTAGTTTCGCCAGTTCTGGAACTGCACGTACACGGGACTGCAAATCAACCTTGCGTGAGGTTTATTTCACACAGCATAATGAGTGTGAACACAAAAAGATGAGCTTTAAAATTCAGTTTGGACCAAACTGCACAGACCCGTCCTCATCGCCCTTCTCGAGCCACGTTCTGGGGACCGCTAGTGTCCTGAGATCAGCATTTGAGATGAAAATGACCCACGCTGGGATTCAGGGCCATGATGTTCAGTGAATTACTCAAGTCCTGCTTCCTTCCCTGGGCCCCTTTCCCCAGACAGCAGTTTCTGCACCTGAAATGTGCAGCAACAGCCACCCCGGGGCTCTGGCCGACAGGAGCAGACTTGCAGTGGTCCTCAGAGACGGAGGCAGATCACCTTTTTTTCTCAGTCTTCTGCCCTGGCTTTTCCTCCTTAGGCAAGAAAACTGGGTAAAAGCACTGAACAGCTGTAGAGATCTCTGCAAAAGACATGATCTTCTCACTAAGCTGGTAGTTGCTTAAGAAAACAGATGCATCTTTGACTCAGTCTGGTATCCACCTGGCCCCCAGCTTGGTTCTGTGTATGCAGCAGCCCCCCACCCAATAAATGTCTGGGCCTCTTCATTATTTGCTCTTGAAATTTTCTTTATCTTATTACTGCCTTGAAAACGTCAACCCTGGCCAGGTTCGGAGGACAACAGAGCAGAGTGGCCTAGATTACGGACTGCCTTCCTTTTCTTGTCTGTAAAGGCAACAGGAGCACTAGGTAGGACCCATGCTCAAGGGCTCTGGGAGCTGAGATCATCCACACGCAGCAGCCACCCAGAAAACAAGCTTCGACAGTCTACAGACATCAGTGCCTGTCATTCGGTTTCAGCCTCCCAGCTGGCCCCGAGAGACATGATTTTCATTGAAACCCTTACCAGACCTCCTCTCCAGGAGGTGTCTGGCCTACTGGACCCTCCCATTGGTCTTATCTAAAGCACAACCAGGAGTGAATCCAGGATCTGCAGCACCTTAAAGCTTATACCAGTTGAAGGACCTCTTAAAGAAATCACATGCAACCCTGGCCAGGTAGCTCAGGTGGGCACGGTGTCATCCCGATACGCCAAGGTTGTGCGTTTGATTCCTGGTCAGGACATGTACAAGAAGCTACCAACAAATGCATGGACGGGTGGAATGGCAAATCAATGTTTCTTTCTCTCTCTCTCTCTCTCTCTCCCCCTTTCTCTCTCTCAAATCAAATTTTAAAAAATCTTTGAAGAAATAAAATGCCAAAAACATCTTACATTTGCAAACTCGACAGAACCAGGCAAATGTGGTACCAGGTAGGGCCCCTCCCTTCTGCTGCTCTGCCCCGAGGTCCTCAATCTCACCACCCTGCCATGCACAAATCGGGGGGTCACACCTTGGCTTCTGCCTCACTCTCACTCCCAAATCCAGCCACCAAATCCACTGGGTTCCAAGTCCACGTACTCCACGGTACCTGCCCTTCCCACCCGTGCCCAGTACCACCTAGTTTGGATCCGCAATGCAGCTAACAGCCTCTTGGCCTGACCATCACCTTCAACCACCCCGCAGAGTCCACCTGCAAGTATTCTTAGCCTCCCTTCCCGTCTCCCCTGCTGCAGCGTCCCATCAGCTGCTTTCTGTTTTCCAAGCACACCCTCCCCTTGCCCTCCTCAGAGAGGCTGGTCACGTTGTTCTTCCACCTGGCCAGCCTCTGCCACTCAAGGTCAAAATCAACCCAACAGTTACCACTACCCCCAGCTCCTCCCTCTAGGAAGTCCCCAGTGGAAGTCCACAGCTCCTTCCAAGGAATCCCCACACGGCTTCACCTGTTCAGCTTCGAAGGTGTCCAAGTCACTCTGCCAGGTAGTATGGTTAAAGTTGTTCATTCGGCTTTTTAAGAGGGCCTGGCAATATGCATGCAGTTAAGGAACAATTACACACCCCACCCCACAGGAGCTCCTTGTATGCAGAGCCCACGTTTTTGACCATGGTCACATACCTCACAAGGCCTTACACATACTAGATGGTCTGTAATTTTTGTTGTCGTTTTTAGTAAATAATTGAAGCAGCTGAACAGAATCAACCGTGACCACCCAGAAAACTCAGAGACGTGAAAGGGCTTATTCGCTGAGGTGAGTTACTAAGATGAATGACATGTCACAGTAATTCAAGTACAAACAATTCTTCTGTCCCTTTCAGAAAACGCAAGTTTTGCATTTTTCTGCAGGGGTCTCTTTAATGAAGAGGAACTATCCACCACAGCGTTTAGGGCAAAACTAGATACGACACTTCTGGGTTGCAAAGCAAAATAAGCGCCACGTGGAATCCTGAACAAATACTTCTGACCTTGTGTTCCCTGCTCTCTCATTAAACTATCCCATATGTAGATCTCCTTTGCTCGGCTTTCACGCTTGAGGACCCTCTGGGATCTGCCCCTGCTGGCCTGTGGGCACAAACTGAAGCCAGTTCCAAGTCAGCCTGCAGTCTGACTATCTCCTGTCACTGATGCCGCCCGACACAGATTGCAGTGACTGAGCAGGTGGTGTGGCCCTGGGCCTCAGGCCCTGGCAAGCAGGAACAATACAAGGACCACAGCCTGAGAAATGCTGCCAGAGTGAGCAGCGGGTTAGTAACCAACTCTCGCGACCCTTTGCAGTGTACCAGGGCTGGCCTGGGCGAAGCCCACGTCCAGTTCATGGGCTGCTGGCAGGGCAGGCATGTTTCTTCTGGGCCAGGGGAAGAACCAGAGTTGGTTTTCAGAAGAGCTAGAGGAGTCTCGGAGAGGGGAACAGGCTTGCCGAATGTCACTTGGCCACTGAGAGTAGGAGCCTGGAGGGCTGCGTGCAGGAAACTGCTTTTATTACACACTAATTACTGCTCATTTGCCACAGGTGAGCAGCAGCTGGCTGCCTGGCGCAGCAGTGAGTGCTCAGAGGCAGACAGGAAAGGGCCAGAATGGGGCTTGGGACCTTGTGGTCTCCCAGCGCTCCTCGAGAGGTGGAACCCAGTGGTTCCCGCTGCCCTCCAGGCTGCACAGGCTCCTGTCTCTCTGAAGTGTCCGCTGAATCTGAGTTCCCTTAAGTGTCTGTTGGCACCTCCATCCAGGTGAGATGGGGAAGGGCTCACTGGGGGCCTCCCCGAACCCCGACCCCCAGAGAGTGTAGAGTAAGGGAGAGAAAGAATCCAAGGTCAAGGAGATGTTCCAAACCAGGGTCAAGAAGGTGGACACGCAAGAAGAAAAGACACTCTTTCAACAAACCTACTGAAAACTTTTAAAATACAGAGTTCCGAACTTTTCAAAACGATATCTAATGGGCACTCACTCACTGGCAGTGCCCTGAGCAAGGAGCGGGACCCCTGGGTGGGTGATTTCAAGGCTCGGTGCTTCTGCAAATGCCCATCTGGCCACCAGGGAAGCTGCTCTCCTGCCGTTCTCTGTGAAATTTTCCAGGTCACGCATTTTCCCTCCACTCTCCTCATCTCCGGCTTCCTTTGAGCTCATTTAAACCCCCCGATAGCACTCTTCACACCGGGCGGAGTGACTTATCTCCACTCAAGTTTCTTGAGGACGAGAAACCTGTCTCCTTGCTCTGTGTTCCCCGACTCAGATGCTTTCGATGAGGCCAGTTCCCTGTTCCAACTTTAGAATAAAGTGAGTACGACAGACCCTGTATTTGGCTCACCAAAAGCCGCAGCTAACTTCAGGTCATTCACAGCAAAACGGAAGCCGAAACACTAATTCCTTCCCACTCCGTGAGGCGGGGCCTGCAAGCACGCGGGTTTGGAGGCTTAAGAGAAGTGCTCTCGGTTCTGCTGAGGTCATGTCCTCCGAAGAGGAAGGTGGCAAGGAAGACAAGCTCATAGCAATCAGCAGGGGGTGGGCTAGACACAAGAGGAAAATACAACTCAACTTCAAAAAAAGGGCAAAGCTCACAGACTGAGTATTCCGGGAGGAAAAGCAGACGGTTCATAAGCATGCACGGAGACACGCAACCCCACTGGAAACTGGGGAAAAGTGGAGCCCACAAGGAGTCCCACGAACGCCCATTGGACTGAAAATGAAACAGAGAAACGGCCCTAGAACAAGTGATGGAGAAGATGGACCAGCAGACGTTCTAACGGGGCTGGGACTCTGGAAAAAAAAATCCCACACTCTTAGAAGGCACTGCCCACCCCCTCCCACCCTTCTACTCCTGGGTACACACCCCAGGAGAGAGGCATGTGGGCGCCAGGAAACCAGTTCCAGGAGGTACAAAGTGGCATGATTTTCTAACACTCCCAAACTGAAAACATCCCCAATATCCATCAACAAAGATACATTCAAACACAGTCCTGCGACGGAATGCCTAGAGCTACCTCATTAACATGTATGCCTCTCACAGACACAGAATTGACTGAAAACTCATTCATATAAGGTTCACAAACATGCAAAACTAACAATAGAGTGTTTAGGGAAACAGACATGGGCAGTAAACCAACAAGAAGGGAAGGGATGGAAGAAACTCAGGAAGTGGGAGGGAGGGGAGTGGGATGGGGGGAGCGCTTGGGGGACAGAGGTTAATAGCATGGTGATGAGCTTCCTCACACTGGGTAGTGAGGGCGGGAATCTTCATTGTATGATTTTTCCTTAAACTATTCATGTTATAGACACTCTATTGTATTTATATCTCATTATTAAAAAATTTAGAGAATATGCTACACAGAGGACTAGCCAACACTGAGCAACTCAGACAAAAACACAAGGGGAAAAACCAAGACCAGACAACCCAGGAGGGAAATGAGCCTGGAGAACAATCCCAGGGGACAGATACCACAATGAGAAGAACAAAACCAGGAAGGAAGGGCGGGGGACATCCAAGTCTCCAATGGCAGTGCCACTAGTGAATGGGCAGGACTGCATTAGGAAGGCCCAGACTGGCACAGAAATCGCACTTCAGATGAGTGAATAAACACGCATGCTGGAGTACCATTCAGCCGTAAAAAGGAATGAAGTTCTGGCACTTGCTACAACAAAGATGGCCCTTGAAGGCATCGTGCTAAGTGAAAGAAGCCAGACATAAACGCAGAAGTGCTGTATGAGCCTGCTTATATGAGGCACCTGCAGAAGTCAAGGTCACAGAGACAGAAAGCAGAATGGCAGTGGCCCAGGGTTGGGGGCAGGGAGAAAGGGGGAGTTAGTGTCTCATGGAGTTTCAGGGAAGATAGACATGTTCTGGAGACGGACGGTGGCGACAGCTGTCTAACAACATGATGGTACTTAATGCCACTAAACTGTACACGCACAATTTTTTAAAATCCAATTCAAGATAGGTGCAGCTAAGCAAGAGAGCATAAAGGAGAGGCACTGTCAGCCCTACCTCACCTGCCTCAGCACCTGTAAGACGGAGACGGACAACAACATTTGGAACACGAACCAGGTACAGAGGAGGTCCCCAGAGGCAGAGCTGAGAGACCGGACTCTGAAGGCACCTGCACAGCCAGGCAGTCCTCGCCCTCCCTGACTGCACGCCTGGGGTTGAGCTCAGTGCTGAGAAACAAGGAAGCTCTGGGTGATCCCACCAGTAGCCCGGGACCCCTGGGATGTCATTTTCCAGTTCTTAACTTCAAAAAGAAAAGGCTGGATACTCAGCAAGCGATGCCTTTGGGGGAAAGAACCTGCAAAACAAATGCTGAGAAGCAGTAGGCAAAACCGAGATGCCATGGGGCTGAAAGGCAAAGAGGTTGGGGAGAGACGGAGGTTTATTATATGAAATTCTGATCGTCTGAATCACAAAGCATTCTGCCCTTCCCAGGGAGCTGCAAGGAGCACACATGTCCCACGGGAAGGCTGGGTGTGCACAGCAGGGCTGCGGGAGGAGCACTGGAAGATGAGTCAGGGACCCAGACTCCACTCCGGCTCCACCACACTTACTAACTAGCTGAGTGGCCCAAGGCCACCTGTGAGACCATGCAGAAAGAGGACAATAAGACCTTCCCAGACATGGCAATTAAGGGAAGTAACACAGATTCTGCCAGCCTTGGAGGGAGGGTTGTCAACAAGTAAGATACCAGGTGCTTTGCTGTCAACCTCCAACCCCAAGAGACAAATAGAGACAGATATTAGTCACGTCTCACTCACACACACACACCCCCACGCACACAGAATGAGGGGTGAATCTAAGTAATTCAGAATAAGCACAGAAAGCAAAAAGAAGATAACAAACTGGTATGTCAAGAAGGCTTGGATGGGGGAAGAGCGAAGGATACACACCATGCTTACAAATACATACAAAAGCACAAAGATTTAAGGGAACAAAGTGAAGCCAACCACTTACTGTGCGGCAGAATGGGAATATGTAAAATGCTTTTCTCTCTGATCATTTTAACATGGTCCTATTTAAGCACTTTTTAAAAACACAGCCTACTTCTGACAACACTGTTGACAAATTATGGCCATCACAAGCAGAATGCACTCTGGGCAAAGAGGCTCAGCCGGCATTCTCCCTCTGACAGCAGGAGGACCCTCCCGGACCACAAATCTCCTCCAGCCAGACTATCTGAGCTTGAAGCTAGAGTGCCTTTAGTAGCCCTGTGGCATGGGCAAGGGCCTTAACTTGTCTGCTAAACCCATTGTCCCCTCTACAAATCAGGGAGGACAAAGGGAGTTTTTGTAAGGGTTCAACAAGGCAATCACTGAAACACTCAGCACAGTACCAGGCAAAATGCTCAGTAAGCCCTGGCCTTTCTCAAGTGCTCAAGACACTCCTGTTCTTCAGTTTCCTCATTCATACTTTAAAATTCAGGGTCACAGCCAGGGCGCATAATCCTCCCCGACCCCAAGGAGCCAGAACCAGAGAAGAGGCTTTTCTGGCTCCCATACACCATGCATTTGCACCTGCTGGGCCCCCACGCCTTCCCGTCACAGCAAATCCCAGAGCCGAACTCCTGTGCATCCTCTAGAACAACCTGATGTCACTTTGGGCATCAAGCCTGCCCCAATGCCACCCTGCAGTTCAGTTGCTCGCCCCCTGCACTACGCTTTCACGTGGGGTGACAAGTTATCTGTTCACACCGTCTGCCCTTCTAGATGGGAACTGCTGCATCCTTCCTGACTCCCTCCCCAGTGGCTAATGCAGTACAAGTGCTCAATGTGCCTTTGCTGACTGAAGAGAGTAGATGTTGGGAAAATAAAAACATCTGAGAAAACAATTAAAAATACACCCGAAATTAAAATCAAGTGGGACTAGTCAGATACATCCAGCTCTAGAGAGAAGCCAAAGAGACTACAGAAGGGAATTAGGGCAGAGGGGGCACACCGGGGAGGCTGGAAGGCTGCAGCCCACCTCTGCCAGATTGGCTGTGGCTGGCAACAGAGCATGGGCAACTCTGGGCGAGCATGAGAGTGGGGACCACCCCAAATCACGTGTTCAGAACACCAGCCCTGGGATGCAAGGGGACTCTGTGGCCACAGTAGCAGGTACCGTTAACCTGCCAGAGAGCAGAGGTGATTGTGGGAAGGGACTCCGGGGATGGAGAGCTGCTTCTCACCCAGCAGTGCAGCAGGTGGCACACAGCTCAGATGGCCAATGGGGATGCTCCATCCCAGCTAAATGTCCCAGAAAATGTAAGAGGCAGGGCGAGGGCCCGGCCCAAAGAGACACAAAGTTGGGGTCTACGTACTCTTCCTATTGAATTGTGCTCAAGTGGGGAAAGAGATGTTCATCGACCCATATAAATTCACCATTTCAGGTATTAAAAACAGAAGTTAAAGGCACAGATGGATCCACACCACAATTTAACAACGGTCATCTCTGATGAGATTTTCAGGTGATGTTTTAACTTCTCTTGCTTCTCTCCATTTTCTCATCATTCTGCTGGAAACATGTTCCAGTGAGAAACGAAAAGCACCCGCCAACCTGAAGAAAACACCAAGAGGGATGAGCAGCTGACCCTGCCCGCAGGCAGCTGCCATGGGCCGGAGGTGGAAAGTCGACCAGGTTCCTGCAGGAGAGATCGCTCCATCCAGGCAGAGAGGATGGAGGGGGCAGGCAGGGAGCCAGGCCCTGGAGAGGACAAAGGGTGGGCAGAGCATTTCTGTGGTTACGCAGTGAATTTTTTTCTAGGTCCCTGTGCAAGAATTTAAGGGGAAGTTCCACTTGCCCCGTCCCTTTGCTGTTTCAAAATTAGACATGCGCCTTCATCCACAGAATGTGCTACGAACAGAATTCAGTGAGATTATGAGATTATGCCCGTGCAAGTGCTTAGTAAGTTAGTATTTGTTCAGTGTTGGACCAGGTCATGTTACCCCCACTGGGGAGGCTGGGCAGACCCCATATTAATACTGACTATCCAGCAAGTGTGGAGCCAGAGTTAGAGACTGCACCTGCATCCCATTCGGGAAGGACACTCACCATCCACACACCCCCAACCCTCATTTTAAAAAAAGGTATTTCTAACAGTACGCAAACTCATGACCCATATAGGTACCCAAAGCCTCCCTCCCCATGGTCCCATTCACAGTCTGAGCAGGATGGGAGCGGGCATGGGGTAAACACCGGAGGGCCACCTGGAGCGTTGAACACCTTTGCCCACAGGGGCAGGAAAAAGCAAGCCACGCAGTAACCTGGCATAAGGCAAGGTGCCTATGGCAGCCAGAACCTTGGGTGATGGGGGAAACGAGGAGCTGCCTTTTCCTATTTTCAGAGGTTTCTTTTATGGTTGCCCATTTCTTCCCACAACCGACGTGAAGCTACCCTTGCCCTCCAGGCTAGACTCTAATACGTCTCCACCCTCCTTCTCCCCCACACACTCGACTGACCCCCCTGCAAACTGCCCTGGCAGTCTGCCCCTGTCCTGGCCAGGCCCTCATCGCCAGGCACCTGGTCTATTGCAACAGCATAAATGGTCTCCAGTCCCTCCTCCAGCCTGAGTCCTACCCACCGCTGCCAGCCCCGCCCCAGCAGGTTTGAATGGTGTGGCTGGTGTTTCTCATCAGAAAAACATCTTCATCAGAACCACTCGGCATACTTGTTTAAAAAAAGGCCAGCTTTCTGAACTGTTGAATCAGAAATTCTGGGAATTTTAACCAAAGAAAACCCCCGATAAACTTTGTGTCCACTGATGATAGAGAGCCATTTTGCTGGAGTTTCCTGCTGTTTAGGGGACGGGGTCCTACTTGCA
This sequence comes from Macrotus californicus, assembly GCA_007922815.1. Classification (NCBI taxonomy): domain Eukaryota; kingdom Metazoa; phylum Chordata; class Mammalia; order Chiroptera; family Phyllostomidae; genus Macrotus; species Macrotus californicus. The sequence goes on from VMDR010001121.1 coordinate 127,060, forward strand.
ACTGCCAGGAACCTACCTCGCCCACTGCCACGATCCCATGTTAGGACTGGGGGGTTGGGAGTGCCTTCCCACCACTGATCTTGCACTCACCTCCAAAGGCTACACAATCGGGGTTCCCAAAGTAGCCCATTCCAACTCTTCACTGAGTAACTGCAGGTAAGTCACTTTATACTCACAGGCCTCAGTTTCCCATCTGCACCATGGGTGGGGCACCTGCTGTCTAGGGTCCCTTTCAACTCCCAAACAGGCGTATGATCTCTATGTTGCACCATATAAGTTTTGTTGGGTCAGGAGTTCCAGTTGTAAAATCCTCAGACCTTGCACTTCTCTGTTTGGGGTGGAGGGTGGGAAGGAGTCGACACTTTTCTCTTCCAAAGTGAAACTTTTAAAAACCATCCCTCATACGACATCGAACTTCCAATTTCCAATAAAGGAGAGCCCAGCCATGTTTAACTGCCCTGGCACAGCATAATGTTCATTACCAGAAATTTGCCCAAACCTTCCCCACAGGCCAAAGAGAAGGCGTGAGGCATAAGGACTACAAGCTACCAGCAACCTTTCATTCACTGAGGCTGTTTGTATCTTTCTTGCCATATAAGCCTCCCGACATCCCCATTTTAAGGACCGGAAAATCTAGGCTCAGAGTGCTTAAGCTGCCCAAGGCTGCCCAGGCAATGGCAAGACTCAACCCCGGCTCTGCTCAGCCCGAAACTCGCCATGTCTGCATGGCACCACCACGAGTCGGTATGGAGTTCCAGAGACAATGGAAGCCATTGTGCCGACTGCAATACTGGCCAACAAAGCCGTGCCCTCCGAGGCAGAGTGGGAGTGCTAACCAGCCAACCACACATCCCAGCAGCTTTGCGCTCAGAGCTGCTGGGAGACGGTGCACGCAGGGGAGTGGGGAGACGGGGCTGAGCAACAGCCGCACAAGCAAGAGCCATGCCAGGGATTTAGTCAACAGAGAGCTAATATGAGTCAACAGTGGGTGCCGCTGCCAAGCACACGAACGGGATCTTCAGCTGCATTAGTAGAAGGGAAGAGTCTGGGGCAGGCCGAGGGAGTCCTGCCCTGCTGTGACCAGACCGCACCTGAGGGCTGGGCTAACCAAGGAGTGGCACCTTTAAGGCAAGCCCAGGTTTTCTGAAGAGGAATGTCTCAGAGTGGCACTCTGATTGGTACAGTAAGCCAAGGACTCCCTTGGAAACTGGTCTGTAAAGCCAACCCACGTTAGACTGCATGTTATAGATGGATTTAAAAAAAAAATCCTTTAATTCACATTTTATCAAGGATTGAGAAACCACCAACTAACCAGAGCAAGGGTGCCAGGGGATGCAGCCCACCACCAGACAAGGGGGCTCCAGGTCCTGTCAGAAGAGGATCACTGGGGAAGACAAGTACAGTCCATTCTTCCCTGATTGGACACGACTATTGGGCTGTGGCTTGGCCAAGAAGTTAACGTGACACACTAGCTATTCTAAAAATGCACAAGGGACGCTGGATTTGAGAGCCTATCATCTCAAATGTCAAAGTCTCCAAGAAGTCCTCCCAATTCCCCCAGGCTGTCCATCCCCAGCACCCTGTCTGGATGAGCCCGACAGATCACCTAGCATCACTCAGAACAAAATGACATGTTTCCCAAGAGCCACAAGGCCACCTCTCATTCACCTTTCTGTCCAAAGCACAGGACTTGGCACACTGGAGACGCCCAATAAACATTGAGTGGACGAGGCAATTTCAGAACAGGAGTGTCTGGACCAGAGCTAAAAAAAAAAGGGGGGCTTATGACGATGCAGGACCACTTTCACCACCAGAGGGTTTTAATGACAAAGGAGCTGGAGTTAGCTTGGCAAGTGCTGTGGAAGTGGCTGGAGACAGAAAACCCAGCCTGAGCGGTAGGGAGGCCAAAGGTAAATCCCATCCATTCGACAGGCAGCCGTGAGACACCAGAGCCCAGGAAGCAGTCAAAATCCAGGGATGCCAAGGAGGAGAATAATGACAAGAGGGCCAACTGCCAAAAAGGACGGCATGAAAAAGGAGCCTGGTCAACCGGGTCTGAGGCAGGCGCCCACGGGCGACGCGAGTTCACGGGGAGCTGGCTGCCTGGTGCTCACGCCGTACGTAACTCCCGAGAATTACAAGAACTGAAACTCTGATCTAGGCAGGCTGGCGTAGGGGACACTGATGCGGCTGTGATACCTAACAAATCTTTACATCGAAGCTCACCGGTGACTTTGCTGCCTCTTTCCTCCTTGAGGGCTCACAGGACTAAAGCCAGCATTCGCTTTTTATTTGTGGACAGAGATTGTGTGTGTGTGTGTGTGTGTGTGTGTGTGTGTGTGTGTGTAAATAAAGTTTGGGGTTCACTAAATCACATCTTATTAAAGCATCAAAATATCTGCCATCATAAGAAAATCTGGTGAATTCTTTTATCAAGCAGCATTTTATAAAGTGAAGAAAGCTTTTAAGATAGAAATTACCCCCCCCTCCCCGAAAGGCTCCCCCAGCTGTGACAGGGCAGCATTCCTGCCCTGCCCTGTTGATTTGAGTACCTGTTTGGGTCTTCGCACCATGCATGCACTTTACTCAGCTTGCATTTTTTCAACCAAGAAACACCACTTAAGCCTGTACCACAAACCTGACAGAAGCGATGCATTTTATAAATGAACCATCCAACCCCAGGGAACAGAGGAGAGAGAAAAAACAAACCCATCAGCAAGGAGCACTGTCAAAGTTCCCAAAGAGAGCATTCCTCTCCCAGATCCGAGATGCAAAATACGCCACATCCCCTCCTCACACCCGCTGCCCACTCCAGAGGCAGCCTGCCCCCCTCTGCACTCTCTCGGCTCTTCGGCCTCCTCTCCCGGCTAAATACAAACTACAGAGCCTCAATCTTGGGCAGCAGCCGCCTTTTAATGCTATTTTAGACAACAGCTCTAAAGCACGGGAATGTTGGCTCCTTTTCCATGAATAAAAACCCCCCAAGGGGGTATTATCGTAACAAAATGATATCCTACGGAGAGCACTAAGAGCTACAAAAATAAAATTGTCACAAATTGAAACTGTCTTGAAATTAAACCTACACAAGGACGCATTAAACCCCAGGCCAAGCAGTCTCTGATTTTTCCATCTCAAACCCTTACAGGTCCTAGTTCTCTCATGAAACCCCACGAATTCCCCCACCCAGGAGGGCCTAGATGCTTTTTTATTTATTTATTTTTTTGGAAGTCTGGGAATGTTAATTACCACCGCCCCCCCTCCTTGAAACCGGGGAGATCTGTAACATTCACCTAAAGCTCAGTCACTGTTGTGTCCTCAGTCACACCCAGATTCCCAAAAGCACCGTCTGCCGCAGCGCCGGGTGCACAGTAGGCGCCCCATTAATGTGCAGATCTGATTTGATCAGATCTGGCCCCTAGGCTAGAAAGACGCCTTTGAGGCTGGAAAGACGCGTTGGTAGCTGCATGCCCTGGTGGGGACAGCAGTGCTGGCCCAGCTCTCTTCTGGAGGGGGGCGGGGTGCAACCACCTGTGGGCGGGTGGCTGGGGCCTCAAGCCCGGGCGCCGCCGCCACCCCGGGGGGTGCCTCTGGGGCCACAAGCACGTAGACCTGGGTAAAGTCCGGCGCGCCAGGCCCAAGTCCTGACACCCCAGCAAGGGCTCTCCGGGCTCAAAGTCGGCCAGGTCCAAGAGAGTCGATTCTAGAGTTAGTTCCCAAGTCGCCCAACCACCTGCGAGTACGCGAGCCAGAGGGGCTCATTGGGATGGCGGGTGGGGGAGGGGGAGTGGAACACGGAGAGGGTATGAGGAGAAAACGAAAAGGGTCCCCTCACTGCCTGCCAAAGTTGGGCACCTGCCAGGCAGCAAACGTGGGGGGTTCTCCTCCCTGCCATCTCATCAAGTCTTGGTGGCGACTTTGGGGGGTGGAGGACAAGTGGAACACGCCACAGCAGCCCCGCACTGCTTTGACATTTTCTAACTAATAACCTAGCACCAAGAAGGCCCCGGCTGGAATCTGGGGGACGAAGGGAAACACCTGTCACCAGCGCCGGGGGGCGGGGACTCGGGACTCGGGGAGTGGGTGCGCTAGGGAGGGGGTGAGGCCCAAAGGACGAGATGGGAGCCAGAGAAGGTGTAACACAGCAGCACAACATGCCAAGGAGGGGGCGCCGGCCAGGGATGGGACCCCAAAAGACCGGGTGACTCGAGAGGGAACAGGGTTAAGGAATGCTCTCAGAAGAAGGGGGAGGGGATCCCAGGAAAGCTACAGGGGGAGCGCCCCAGAGGGAAGCACAGGAGGAGAGGAGCTAACCCAAGGGTCGAGGGGTGCCAGTTCCCCGGACTGGTCCCACCGCGTCACTCACCGGCAGGTCGACGCTCACTTCGGTCCCGTCCAGCAGAAAGACGCGGCAGTAGAGGGTGGCCTTGGCGGCTCCGGCAGCGGAGATGTGCACGGCCGCGCCGCCCGTGAGAAGGGGCCCTCCGCCGGCCGGGAACACGCTGCCCCCGGGAGCGGCGGGCAGCGGCAAGGAGGCGGCGGCGGCGGCCGGGCCCCCCCGTGGCCCCCCGTCGCGCTCGTCCCCCAGCCCGGCGGCTCCGCGCCCTGCAGCTCCCCGCGCGTAGAGCTGCATCGAGCGGCGGCCAAAGGTCCGGCGTAGGAACCGCAGCATCCTGGCTGGGGCGCCCCCTGCCTCCGCCCCTTGCGCCGCCGCCGCTGCGCCGCCGCCCGGGAGCACCCCGCGACGCCGTCAGTGCCCGCAGCCGCCCGCGCCACCTCCCGCGGGCTGCGGCCCGGGTCTCGCTCCCGCCTAGGCCGAGGCCGAGGCCGCGCTCCGGCTGCCTGCGGGGTACGCCGGCCGGGCCAGCACCGCCTGCGAGTGGCCGCGGGCAGGAGGGTGCGCTCCGGGCAGCCCCGAAGCCGTCCCGCGGCCGCCGCCGCGCGCTTTCCCGGGCCGGCGGCCTGCGCTTGCGGAGGGGTCGCTCCCGACGGCCGGCCGCGGGGGGTCCGGGGCTGCCGGGGGCGTGGGGGCGGGCTGCGGGCTGCTCCCGCGCCGCGCTTCGGCCGAGGGCCAGCCGGAGCAGGGCGCCTGCGTGCTCCCAGCGCGCTCACTCCCCCTCGCCGCGCCGCGCCCGGGGCCGGAGGAGGCCCAGCTGAGCGCCCGCTCCCCCGGCGCTTTTTCCTGCGCCCGCAGCCCCCGCCTCCCACCTGGGAGACTGCACCTCCAGCTGCCACCACCACCGCCGCCGCCGGGACTGCAGCACGCCCTCCTCCCTGGGGGCTGCGCCCGGTTATTGCAAACCGGGTCTGTGCTGCCCCCTGCCGGCCCGAGCGCCCCCTGCTGCTGTAGGTATGCTCACGTGTGTACACGTAGGTGAGCACACACGTGTTTCCGGCGTCCTGAGCCCTGGAGACGCCTCAGAGTCTCCCTTTGCCTACTTAGGGAAACAGGGCTCTCTGCCTTCTGGCGCAGCCTTGCCCCTGAGGCCAGAGAGAGAATAGCATTAAGTGAAGGCCCTCCTGGGCCCTCAGTTTCCCCTTCTGGAAAAGGAGAGGGTGGACCAGGTACTCCACAAGATCCCTGCTGTTTAAAGTGCTGTCAGTTTAAGGTCTTAGAGCTATTAGGACCCTTTCGGCCATTCCAGTCCACTGGGCTCATTCCAAATAAGGAAACAGGCCGAACAAGGAGGGGGAGTACTTTTCCTCCACGGGCTCGTGTCCCGTGTCCGGTATTGACGCAGAGGCCTGCGTAAGTAGACAACGGGGAAGGCTAATGCAGGCTGAACCAGTTAGGGCGAGCAGAACAGAACTGAGGCTCAGGAAAGCATAGTGTGGGACACGCTGGGAATATTGGAGGTAGAGAAAAGTATTGGTAAACAGTGTCCCCAAGGAGGACAGGCTGAAGGCCTGCTTCAGGGAGAAGTGGGCTGTCCAGTGCTGCTGGAAGGGCTGTGCAAGATGAGGAGTCTGAAAGGGGGTCAGGCCTCTGGAGAGGAAAAACACTACTTTTTTTGTGCCTCACACTGTGCTAAGCCCTTTCTATTCACCATCTCACTTAATCCTCGGGACAACCTGGTTCAATAGACAACTTTATCCCCATTGGACAAAGGAGGAAATTGAAGCTTAGAGAGCTTAAAAACCTTGCTCCAGATTTCGTGGTTAATAGGCACTCATGCGCAGGGCTTCAGAGCTGTCGCTGCCAGGGCGAGGCATGTGGCATGACTGGCAATCAATGAAGGTTTCTGAGAGGCCTGGACAGGGGCAGTGGCCACAGCAAAAGGGACAGAGAAAGACGGAGAGATGAATTCAGGAGGCATTAAAAAAAAAGATGTTGATTGAGGATCAGTCACTATCTTAGGGGATTTCATGGATGATATTTTCCTTAATCCGCCTCACTCCAACCCTTCTCGGTAGTTCTATTTTTCCCCTTTGATTTAGGTGTGGTTTGGAGCTTAGAAAAGTAATATCCTTGCCCAAGGTCTCAGAGCTCCTGAAGGGCAGCAGCCAGCATCCTCACGTGTTTCCTTTATGGCTCCACAGGAGTCTAATGGGTGACTGTGTGACAGTTAGCTCTGAGGGGACATCTGTAATTAGCCTTCGGATACCCACTCTGCTCCCCTCCCCTCGAGACTTGACATATAGAACACCATCAGCAAGTTGGTGTTCAGAGGTAGCCCTATGTGCTTCCTGGTTTCTAAGGAGAGCCCACTTCCTACTACGTAGCCCAAGAGTTCTGTGGTAGAGTGAATGATGGCCCCTCAAACATGTCCCCATCCCAGCCCCCAGAACTTCACATAGCAAAAGGAACTTGATAGAGATGATTAAATTAAGGAGTTTCAGGCAGGGAGATTATCCTGGATTATCTGGGTGGGCCCAACATAATCACATAATCACAAGGGTCCTTATAAGAGCAAGGCAGGAGGGGCAGAGCCAGAAGCGATGTGACAATGTCAGCAGAAGTGATGCATCCCGGAACCAGGGAATGTGGGCATCTCCTAGGAGCTGGGAAAGGTAAGGAACAGATTATTATCCTCTTGATATTCCAGAAGGAACACAGCCTAAACACAGAACTTTTTCTTAGTTGTCATTGTCTCCCCATCCAGCAGCTAGCATGCTGTCTGGTAAGTAGACATTCAATAAATGCTAGTTCAGTGAATGCAGCATCTCACTTCAAAGTCTTAATGGCCCTGTGGGGTGGGGATTGTCGTTGCCTGTAAGAGCTGGGGAAAGTGAAGATTGGACTGGAGACCATCCTCTGATTTGGCTCCTGACACCAGATCCCATGACGACAGTGTCATGTCATCAAGAATCACCTGGGGATTCCAGGTGGCTTTAGTGGTACCTGTACTTCCTCTGTGCCAGATACTCTCCCCGAATTGGTCTCCTTCAGTCCTCTTCACAGCAGTGATTTAAGCACTAGTTTCTCCATCATACCGAGGAGACCCAGAGGCGTAGGCCTCTCTTTGATTAAACTTCGTGTCACGCAGATTTCAAGCTCAGAACTTCAAGTTCGATGCAAGTTTGCACTGTTATCTGCTCACAGTGTTATGTACTTTGATCTTTGCCTTTTTGACCTAAAGGTCCCTAAACCTGCTGCCTGAACTCTCCAACCAGCCCTTCAGGTTTGTTAATTGCCATTTCTCAGACCTCCCTGCTCCATGTCAATGGGCCAGAAGCGCACACACCTGTTCATCAGTGCACTCCCTCTGTTAGGGGCCTTTTGGTCCTCAGACTATAATTCGGAACCCCCAGTATTTCACCCATGTTTCCATCTAGAACCATCTTAGGCTGACATTCTCCAGAAACGATCTATGCTACATTCCAGGTCCTTTCCTGGGTCAGAAGTAGTGGCTTGACTCCCTCAACTTTATGGGCAATATTTGGGATTTGATCCCAAAGTCACTTTCTTGCCTTCACTTCATTAGAGCTCGGCTACCACTTCTTTGCCCCCCTCAGCAGGCTTGGGGGAGCTGCGCATCGTCCCTCCCATAAGCAAACCTTGGAGAGAGTTCCTTGTGCACGCCCTTCCTCCAGAGTGGTTTCACATGTTAATTAAACAGCCCTTGCCCTGTCTCTCAGGGATTCCTTTCAGAAAAGGGCCATTTATCCCTATCCTTTGTTTCCTGGCTTGATTCCTAGACTCAATAAAAGTGTGCCCTCATTCTGACTCCTTTTCTTTTCTCATAGAACAAGATCACACTTTAATGCGTGTTACTATTTACTCCCTTGTGAGTTTTTCTTTCCGTAAACATTCATGGAGACCTTACTCTGTACCACAAAGCCTTTTCCACCCTTCCAAATAAATAGAAGCTCCTGGGGGCAGGCAAAAGGGGTGAAGGGGATCATTGTACGGTGATGGATGGTAATTAGACTTACAGTGATGATCGTTAGGTAGTATATACAAATGTTGAATTACAATGCACGCCTGAAGCATATATAATGTGGCATACCAATTTTACCACAGTAGAAAAAATGTTGACTTAGCCCGTTGCTATCATTTCACAATGAGAGTAACGATCACTAATTAAAGACTGCCGGCCTAGCATCCATTTTCCCCCCTGGGTGACCGTGCAGAACGACTTCTCTGGGCTACAGTGGTCTAGGTGAAGCTGACTTCGCCACTTTCTGGTATGGCACATGATCGGACCGGGCCAATCAGAGCATTGCATTTCCTGGGGGGCCTGTTACTGGCTCAAGAATGGGCCGTAACTTGGGCCAGGCCAACGAAAGTCAGCCCTGGAACTCTTGTTGAAACTATTGGGAGTCAGCAGTGGAAGCCTAGAGCTGCTTGCTGAGGGGCCACCTGGACACCACATGGAGAAAGCTTGACGGTGACAGGAAAACAAAGAGAAGCGGAGGCAAGAGGTAGAGAGACATAGGTTTCTGATGACAATGTGATTTTGACTACCTGGATCCAGCTGTGCCTGAAGCTACGCCCTGGAATTTACAATTGAAGGAGTGAATCAGTTTAGAATGGAGATTTTTCCAGGTGTCTTTTCTGAGCACAGGGCATAAGCATTGTTTTGAATAAGCACTCACTTTATTCAGGGTTTAAAGGACTCATCTCCAAACAAATAATTAGCAAAGCAAAGCTTATCACTGAATTTGTACAGAAATAAATGGAGAGTAAATATGTCATCTAATCTTTTAGATTTTTGGTCACTACAATTGAGCCCAAATCTATATTTTTAGCAAATCTTTTCCCCTGTTTCCTCCTCTACATCTAATCCCTAGATCTCCATTCCAAACATCTACCTTCCAACCCTCTTCCTAGACTCAAGAGATCACAATCTGGAAGTAGGAGTGTCCCTCACTTTCCTGATAGCAGCCCTAGCACGGGGTTCCTATCTGAGGACATATTTCTTCCCTGAAGGATGTGCAACTGCTTTGGAGAAACCTGTGGGTTGGATTCGATAGCCCCAGCATTTACAATGGAGATGTGCACATTTTTATGGTGCCTGCCCACCCTGCTGCCTCCCTGCCTGCATCTCTGATGTCACCCTGTTACTGGACATGCCTGATGAGGTTGCCCGTCTCTTACTCTGTCTTAGCCAACTGCATACCTTTTCTTCTTTTCTATCCACTGGTGTATAAAATCAGTGCTGTCTTTGGACTTTCTGCAATGATGGAAACAGGCTGTATCTGTGCTGTGTAATGTGGTAGCCACCAGCCACATGTGAGTATTGAGCTCTTGCCAGGTGATGAGTGAGAGCAAAGGACTGAATATTTAATTGTATTTAATTTTAATTAAAATGGCTACCTATGCTTAGTGGTCACCACGCGGGACTAGGCATCACCACCACTACCCACAGCCTAGTCCCTGCTCCACGCTGATTGGGCAGGTCTAGTTCCAAGAAGTGACCCTTTTTGCTCTGTCCCAAACTGCTGACATTAACTTGCCCATGCCCCGGCCAAGTCCCAAGGTATGACGGTTCTGATCCTATTTGCCATCAAATCAAAAACCCATCTTCTGCCAAACTGGTCAAAACCAAGGTAAGTAGTTCTTTCAGGTAAAGCCCTTAGCAGCAGGGCTGGTGGTGGTGGTGGAATGTGCCTTTGAAAACCTGCCCTCAGAGGGGAAGCAGCATTCCAAATGCAAAACCAAGGTGCAGGGACCACAGACACCAAAGGACCCCTCCCCCTTGCCGCCTTCTCTGTTGCAGACTTCCAGTCCCAGTTCTCGCCAAGGGAAGAGGAAATCTGAAGAAAGAGAAGGTAGTGGGTACAGTCAGATGCATGCCGTCCATGAGGGTTTGAGAGGAACAGGGTCTGTGAGGGGCCTCAGGAGTGGGCCAGCTGGGCAGGAGCTCGTAGCTGGGGTGATTCTCAGGACAGTAGGATGGTAGACTCAGTGAATGGATTACATGGGGTTAAGAGAGAATGCAGGCAGGGAAATGGAGACGGTAGATTCAGACGACTCATTTTAAAAGCTTAGCATCAAAGGGAGGTAGAGAGTTATCAAAGAAAGAGCATGGGAAGTCTGCTGAATTCAAATGTGAGTCTCATTCTTCTCATCTGTAAAATGGGTGAGCACTACTAACCTCAAAGTTTTGTTACGACATTAATGACATGGCATAACCAGTAACTGATGCAAAAGAGAAAAGAAACAAAGCTTCACAAATGGCAAAATCCTGGAAGAGTGTAAGTCTGGAAGAAGGGGAGGATAAGTAGCTAGATGGAGCGGGGGTACCAAGCCAAGGTTTAGGGGACACAGTTCTCATTTTAATATTGGGGAGGCCAATCCAAACGAGGAGGGAAAAAGAAGGAACACTGTGGGGGCCCAAAGGGATGAGGGGTGTCAGGGAACAAACACAGAGAGAGTACTTGTGCAGAGGAAGGAGTAAATGGCGTTTCCTGAAGCTGGAGGGAAGGCGGGGCAGAGAGAAGCTGGGTTGAGCTGAGAATTGACAAAAGCGTCTCAGAAGCACCCTGCTTTTTTTTCATTCCCAAGGGAATAATGCAAAGGCTCACACTTCTCTGTGCTGTGCGGAGGTTTCTGGTTTACGAAGCGCTGTCACAGACATGACCACATTTAATTACCCTGCATGACACCCCTGGCGGTGAGGCGTTCTTATCCTAGTTTACAGCCAAGGACATCAGGCTCAGAGGAGCTGTGGGACTCGCCCAGGTCACGAGGCTGGTAAGCACCAGCTGCACGAGGAGGGGAACCCGCGGAGCCCACAGCTACCTGGCTGAGCCTCCTTCCCTCGCTTGGTGCCCTCTCCAAAGTGAAACCCGGCCCTTCCCTGCGACCACACCTGCTCCCACCCTCCCTGACTCACTGGGAGGGGCCCCGTTCTTCTTTTCTCCCCAGAGCGAGTTTCTTACCTTCCAGACTCCACCCTCTTTTTCATCCCTTCAGCTCCCTTTTGATTAAGCTGTTAGAAATAAAGGCAGGGGTTTTAATGATATTAAGATGGGAGTCACTGGGACCTGCCCTGCCCTGCCCTGCTCTTCCCCTCTGCCCAGAGATTCCCAAGGGAACCAGGCACCAAGGACAAATGTTAGGAAACACGAACTGGGCTCTATCTTTGCAGGACCTACTTAGCAGCAAGGACTCTGCTACAGCTGGGAGGGAGCGCAGGCCCTGCCTAAACGCCCAACAGGCCTTTCCCTCTGCCTGAACCCGGCTATGCCTGGGGAATGTTTCTCCCTTCTGGTCCGGAGCTGACTGGAGAAGCAAAGGCAAGTGTCCTTAGGTGTGGGTGAAAGGAGGAATCACATTCTTGTGTGTCATTTTTTTAATGTTCGGTGACCCCACGCACAAGTAAACTTGACCTAACTGTGGCCCTGGAATCTAACCAATCAGATTAGTACTCCATCTGAAGGTGGAGAGAAAGTGGCAAGGAGACTTTCCTGGTGTGAGGAGCTGGGCAGGGCCTTTCTCTGACAGTCACAGCAGGTGAAGCTAAAAATTTCCAGAACCCCCTCCTCCCTTGGCCCTCGCCATCTGTGACCCTCCAACCTCAGCTTGTCCTCAGGCGTGGCTATAACCCTTGGACCACTCCCGGGCGCCCCCTGCAGTCTCTCCCTCTCCAATCCATCCCTTATCCAACCCCCAGAGCAAAAGGAAATAGACAGTGATTCCTCCACTTAGAATCTTTCAGCAGGGCTGATGACAGGGGCCACTGGTAAAAATGACAGAGTTCTAGGAGTCTGGGAGGAGCCTGGGGCCAGCTATGTTTCACATGTGGACAAATCCCATGTAAAGATTTTTAGCTAGCCTATCTGTGCTGGGGAGACTGAGCACGTTTTAACCCAGAGCCTACCCTTACTCTGGGAGTCTTGGCTTTCCGCCGTTCCCTGTTACCTACAGGGAAAAGGCCTTTTGAGTCCGGCGCCACCTGCCGCTGCAGCCCCAGCTCGGTCATTTCAACCCACCACCCCTGATTCTCAATTATTGCCATTCTTCAGACAAACCAAGCTCCCTCCAAGACTGTGCATGTAAATTTATCTCCCTGAAATGTAGTTTCCCACCTGCAAACTCTTACTCACCCTTCAGAACCCCAGACGGGCCCACTGGCTAAAGCCCTTTCTGACCTTCTCCAGATGGATGCGGTTGTCTCCTCTCCCTGTCCCCTCACTGTGCCACATGCACACGCCTCCCCCTCTGCTGCATAAATGGGGCAGCTCTCTGTGCTGACAGCTATCGGTCCTTAGCAGTTTACAGATGACGGCAGCTTGGACCGGGGTGGAGGTGGAAATGTGCAGAACTGAGAGATAACAAGGGGGTAAATCCAGTGTGCTGTGGGGATAGGTGGGCCGTGGTGCAGTGGAGGCAGGCGTCAGGGTGTTTCAGGCCATCGAGTCCCCTTCCCTCCCAGATTCAGAGCTCCTCGAGGGTGGAAGTACGTCTTGTTTACCTGTCCATTCCCCGTCCCTCGCAGGACTGGTGGGGGAATTTACTCAGAGCCAGGGCAGGCCTGAGCCTGCTGGGAAAGCAGTATCAGTGAGCCCAGCCAGGAGGGGCTGGGAGGACCGGGGCAGAGAACAGAGCCAGACTTGAGGAAGGGGGAGGGCACCTGCCGAGTGGTCCCAGGTGTGTCTATTCCAGAACTTTCATTACAAGTTATCTTAGTTGTTGGCTGTCTGCCCAACCTACTCCCCCATCACTAGAGATGGGCTAGTGCCCGCTGGATCCTAGAAAATCTGCAGTTTGAAAACGAACATTGATACTTAATTCTCTACCCCCTGACCTTAGTTTGTCACTTCTCTTCCCTGGGCCTTTGTGTACTGGTGGTGCTCTCTCTGTCTTTCTCTTGCCTCACAACTCTCTTTACACACACACACACACACACACACACACACACACACACACAACCAGGCTGGCACACACAGAGATGTTCATTAAATATCCATGGTCACAAAGCTAGAGTGGGCACCAGACAGTCCAGCCCAGAAGCATTGCTCAGAGGCGGCCTGTGCCCCTGGCTGTGCCACTTCATTGCTGTGCGACCTTGTACTCAGAATCTGAGGCCTCTCACCTCAGCTTCTCATCTGTGAACAAGGAATAAATACACTAACATCGACCTCACAGGTCTGCTGTGAGAAGTAAACGACAGGAACTATGTCAACTATGTCTACTAAGTACTTAATAAACTGGAGTCGTTATTGTTAGCATTTCTGTGCATATAATTATTGATAATTTTATGTCCATTAAAAAAATAAAAAGCCTTCTGGGTCAGAGCCTGGCTGGCCTGGCAGGGAGCCCAGGGAGGGAAGGAGCCCCAAACTTTGGGCATGGGAGTAGAAATGAGGTCAGTGGCCCAGAGAGCTTGGCCTGGGGGTTGGCAGGGACTGGGAGAGAGGAGAGGGGAGAGAGAAAGAGAGAGGGAGGGGAATTTGAGAAGAAATACAGAGAGAGAAAGAGAGAGAGAGAGAAAGAGAGAGAGAGAGAGAGAGAGAGAGAGAGAGAAAGCCACCACTGTACACAGGGAACCAGCTCTCAGAGAACAGAAACCCTGCAAACCGGTCTGGCCAGCCCCAGAGCCAGACCAGGTCAGGCGTGGCAGAGGCCACAGCATCCAGAGGGAGCTGCCTGACGGGAGCAGGGTTGCCCTGTGGCGATGCCCAAGGCCTCCTCCTGCCATCTGGGAGGCCTGTCAGGAGTTCTGGCCTGGCTTGTGACAGCCCTTCTGGGTCTGGGAGGGAGAGACAGACTGCTTCGGGGAGAACTGGGGCACACACCCTACTACAGAAAAGCTATGCACTGCTTAATGTCTGACAGAGCTGGGTCCCCAGCTCTGCTCCAACAAAAGCAAGTAGAAAAGGACAGTGTTCTCAATAAATGGTGCTGGGCCAACTGGAGAATGAAGCTGGACCCTTTGTTCTATCATTGATGAAGATGAACTCAAAATAGACTGAAGACCTAAATGTAAAAACTAAAACTATAAAACTCTGGCAAAGGTAGTTCCTATAGAGGGACCCACAAAACGGAGGCTGCTTCAGTGGCCCGGCCCACGTCACAGTTATAAACCTAAGTGGGTCTGCACTTACGGGAAATGCCTCACTGTTTAAGGAAACCTCATATATATCAATCACAATTGTCCAGCGCAGCTTTCACTAGCTTACCTTACCCTAAGAAACAGGACCTGCTAGCCTTACAAGGAAATCCTCAACTTCCCAGCCAAATCACACCCTGTCTCCATGTCACCTCCCCTAGAAAACAGGCTCCTGCCCCAGATCTCTCAGGAACAGGGCTCCATTACTTGTGAGGCATGGCACTCCCCCATCCGCAGACTGTTTTCCCTTGAATAAAGGACATCAAACTCCTTACTAAGTGGTGTTATTTTTGTCATCTGACAACTCCTGGAAGAAACCATAGGGGAGACCTTCAGGACATTTGACAGTGAGTTCTTGGCAATGATGCCAGAAGCACAGGCAAAAAAAACCAAAAAAGGAAAAAATAAGTTAATTGAACTTAGTTCAATGCACATCAAGATGAGAAAGTTTAGTTCACCAAAAACATTATCAAGAGAGCAAAAATAAAGCCCACAGAATGGGAGAAAATATTTGCAAATCATATTTCTGATAAGGGGTTAATGTCCAGAGCATATAAAAAACACCTAAAATTCAGCAATAACGACAACAAACAATCCAATTCAAAAGTAGGTAAAGGGCTTGAAAAGGCATTTCTCCCAAGAAGATGTGTACAAATGGCTGATAAGCACATAGCAAGACACTGCACATCAATTACCATCAGGGAAAAGCAAATCAAAACCATGAGGAGATGACATTTCACATCCTTTAGAATGGCTAGTATAACACCAAGCAAAACATAAAATAAATGTTCATGGGGATGTGGAAAATTTGCAAACCTTGTGCACTGCTGGTCAGGAATGGAAAATGGCGCAGATGCTGCGGAAAACAGCTTGGCAATTTCCAAAAAGTTAAACACACAACTACCTTATCATCCAAAATTCACACTAGTTCTCTATACCCCAAATTATTGAAAGAAAGCACTGAAACAGATACTTGTATGATGTTCACAGCAACATCACCCTCATTAGTTAAAAGGTAGAAACAAGCAAATGTCCACCAACAGATGAATGAATAAGTAAAATGTGGTTTATTCACAGGATAGAATATTGTGTAGTTATAGAAAGGAATGAAGTATGGGCACATGCTATAACATGAATACATCTTGAAGATGTTAAGCTAAGTGAAGTAAGTCAGACACAGAAGGACAAATATGGGACGAAGCCACTCACGTAGGGGAGACCTAGAATAGGCAAACTCAGAGACAGTAGAACAGAGGTTATTAGAGGCTGTGGGGAGGGAGGAACAAGACATGAGTGTTTCATGGGTATGGAGTTTCAGTTTGAGACGATAATAAATTTCCGGAAATAAAGAGTGGTGATGGTTGCACAAAACTGTGAATGTATTTAATGTCACTGAACTGCATACATAAGATGGTGGAATGGTAATTTTTATGTTATGTATGTTTTACCACACCTTTTTTAAAACCCTGCTCAACCTCGTACAGTATGATTTGGGGCAAGTCAGTTAAGGTGTTTTGTGCCTCGGTTTCCTTATCTGTGAAATGGGAATGATTGGGAGGATTAAACTCTCAGAAAGTTGAAGTGCCTGGGGCGCAGCAGATGCTCTGTTACTTTCCCTACTACTTCTTTCTGTCCCTAGAATACAGATAACTGTTTCTTCCTTGATTATAAAGCTAACACATACTCACTGTGAAAACATTCTTCTCAGACAATATCTAATTGAGACAAATATTTTAAAGAATAACATAATCCTATACCTTGGGGAATTGTGACCCACCCCACCATTCTGTTGACATTGTTTCTGTAAATGCTGACTCTGACTAATATGTAGCTTATAGATAAATAACATGTTTCTGTAAGAATCCTAGGAGCTAACTTCAAAAGATACAGACTCCGACCATCAGGCATTCCAGCTCCAGGAGAGTTGCGGACCTTCAGGTATGAAACCAGGATGATGCACACCAGACCACCACTTGACCAGTTGTAAGGTTCTCATCCGAGTAGACTGTGCTGATCTATGCAGTGCTTTCAGTGTCCTTCCCTTGATTGCTTTGTTTTGGTTTCCCTCTCCCTCCTTATAAAAACCTCTACCTGAACTGGGATGTTAACATGGGCTCTGGGATGAGAGCCCACCATCTTCTCGGGTGGCTGGCACTTGAATAAACCTCTTTCCTTCTCCCCAGCACCTGTCTCGCAAGTTTGGCTTTTGTTGTGGCAGGCAGCCAGACCTGCATTCAATAACAGAATGTGGTGAGCCAGGCAGGAGGAGTTGGACCCCCAACAGATTATCTCAGGTCCCAGCTGCTTGTGGTAGGCTGACCCCATGGCAGGGACTACAGGGATTTCCCAGCAGCTGTGAGAGTTTTTACCTTGGGGGGGTTTGCCCTGCTCTCCCTCTCAAGGCATCGGCCACCTGAAACATTTAGCTGGTGAAAGGAAATGGGTCTCTGGGCGGTCAATGGACTCCAAGACTGGGTACGTCCAACAGGCATACACACTGGGGCGGGGGGGGTCCTCTATCACTGCTGTTGGGGCTTGTTAGCCATCTGGACTCAGCAACAAGTCATCTATGGCACCGATTTGGGAGGAGATAAGGCGCTACGAACTCTACCCTAGCTCTTCCATGGGAGGAAGTCAGTTCCTGTTTGAGGGCTGTCATCTGTCTCTCTGGTTTGAGAGCCCTCTGAGAGCTCTTGTCTGTCTGAAATGACGCTTTGGTTACAGTTGTCCTTTGCCGGCTTTCTTATCTTTTGGAAACTTGATTTGATTATTGCTGTCTTGGGCACACCGGGAATCCTCTGTCTCCACCGTTTTGTCTTTGTGCCATTTGGACCTCATCGGGGTCATTTGTGGTGCCAGTTGGTGTGAGATAAGATTCTAAGGCTAGCGTCCCTGTCCCTCCTCTTAGAAGATTTAGTTTGCGAGCATTTGTTTTGAACTTTGTGCTTTAGATTTTGTTTTCGTTTCTGTTTTGAAATGGGCAGCTCTGTCTCAGTTCCATCAGAGAGTCCATTGGGTCGCATTTGAGACTAATTAGAATTGTTTTGCCGGGCATCTGGTAAATAGGATAAGACCTCTTATGTGCAAGCTTTCATGTTGTTACGTCATAATGATTCTACTCAGAAATGACTTAAATTGGCTCTGGCTGGTGTAGCTCAGTGGACTGAGCACGGGCTGTGAACCAAAGGGTTGCCGGTTCAATTCCCAGTCAGGGCACATACCTGTTTTGAGGGCCAGATCCCCAGTGGGGGCCATATGAAAGGCAACCATACATTGATGTTTCTCTCCCTCTCTTTCTCCCTCCCTCCCCCTCTCTCTAAAAGTAAATAAATAATTAAAAATAAAAAAATAAAATTTAGAAAAAAAAAGATTTAAATTGATGGTCCAAAGAGAGGGAAAAGATCTCACTCCCTTCCCAGAGTGTAAAACTCAGAGAAAAGAAAACATGAGGAAATGAGTCTTTTAAACATCCTAAATCCTCTTCCTGGGAGCCCAGGAGCTGCTGCAGTCTGAGGAGCAATAGGAAAGCTCAAGTGGCTAAAGATGCTCAAGCCCGAAGTCTCCCTCACCTCTTCTCCAGCCTCCTGACAAGTTGTCAAGGACACCAGGTGATTAAACAGCTCACTTCTCAACACACTAAAGGAATGCAGTAATGGCTAAGAGTCCAAATGGATGATTTCAGCTTAATTTATGTCTTTTAAAATTATTAACAAAAAATGTTTGTTATGCCTGGGTTTACAAAAATAAGTGCATGTTACTGGATTTTGCCATGTATAAAGCACACCCACATTTTTGGCCCAAACTTTCAGGAAAAAAAAAATCTTTCATTTTAATTTCTTAATTAAATTATTTATTTATTTATTTATTTATTTATTTATGTGTAGGTGCTTGTTTTTTTGTATTATAAAGAAATTTTAGCATTTATTTTTTTTAACACATTATAATACAAGAAATTTTATGTAACAAATATTTATAAAACACAAGAACAGATATGAGGTATTTCAGGCACTACCCATGTATAATGTGCATCCTTACTTGTCCCTCAAAAACTTGGGCAAAAGAGTGTGCATTATACATGGCAAAATAGTATTTATCTCTGTTACAAAATTTGTCAAGAAAATGACTTGAGTAATAATTGACTTTAAAATCTTATAAAGTTGTTTAGAACTAATAAGTAGCTGTAACTAAAATAAAGAATTTTTGATAAAGCTATTCAGTTATACATATTTTTTAAACGTTTTTGGTAATGTAAAACTCTGGAGTTTTTC